>BLKR01009976.1:0-75958 GCA_011170035.1 Teleogryllus occipitalis
AGAACAGGGGAAAGGTCGCGAAGGCCACTTTCCCCAAAAACGACAGTGTCGACGGCTGCAAGAAGAAAAATTGCACGTATAATTTAAAATCTCAAGTCTCATAATATAAATATATAAAAACGGGTTTATAAGTTTATATTATTATTGGTTTTTTACATCACTACCAATGCGTGAACTATTTTTTTTATTTCATCGCAAAATATCAAAAAATACTAATACAGCCTTACCAATTTGTTTGAATTCATGTAATTCTGCAATTACAAAGTTTAAAAAATTAAAGACTATTGAAATATTTTATTGAAGTTTCTCAAGAAAATGTTTCAGCCTATCAGAACGGAGATGGGGAGGTACGCTTTCTCTAGTTGTAAATTGGGAGTCAGAAAATAAACAGACGCAGAATATTGCCTGGGAAGTGGGAAAATGTATATTACGCAACACTGTCGCTTAATGTCATCATTTGACGACTTTCCTGCTATCGAAACATCAAAATATTTTAGAAGATTACATTATTATTCAGCTTCATTTGTTAGCATAAACTACTCGATAAATGGATTAAGACGTACGTTTTTCGTTGGGACTCATCAGGGCTCTAACTTATCGCACGGTAAAGAAGTTATTTCGCTCAATGAAAGTAAGTTAAAATTAATAGTTTTTTTACGAACGTTATTCTGGTGTTTCCATCGCCAAACAATTGTAATATCAAAAAACTAGACTATTACCATGCATGCCGCCATTAGTTTTTATTAATCAAAATTTCGAAAAAACGTACTGCTAGCACTTCGGTTAGAACATTATAATATGTAATTTCAGTACATTGTCCATAATCATTACACTACGCAAAATTGTGTGGAATGGATAGTTAACGTCAGAAAATAACTCCAGTTACTTGTATTGATATACAGGACTGTTTGGTTAACTGGGCCAGATATACTTTTATTTATTTTTTTTGCATTTGATCATCTTAAGTTAGCCAAACTTATTATATAATAATATGAAGTTAATATAAGAAACAGTAATACAAATTATTAATTTTCGAGTTTTAGCAAATTTCGTGGGATGCAGAAACGTAGACGAAAAAATGATTCACTTAACTGCAGTATGGGATTAACTGATGCTCTTATTGTGGTGAAGTGAATTATTAAGAGCATGCTGAACACAGTTATACGAGTATATTATAAATAGGAGACAGATTTTAATGAAATATCACTTTTACTTTCTTGCATACCTACGTATATACGGAGTAATATACGTAATGTAGAGAAAGTTATGTAATGCTGCGCGAAAAAACGGTGGATTTTCGGCAGAAAAAAATTCATTGCCGGATCCTGATAACGAAAAAGTGGATAAATGCAGTTGCTTAATTAAGAGAAAAAAGTCCTATAATATGTGATGTAGCCAGAATTCCTATTTTGTTGGTCTTTGATACCGAAAACTCAATTCCAAGCGAAACGCCCGCCGTCTGTCCGTCTGTGAACACACTACTAGCGCTTAAACCATGCGTAGGATTTTTTTTAAATTGAAGAAACATCTATCTAGTTGAAGCTTTGACATTTTGAAAACCATTCTTTAAAACTTGGGGGCTTTTAGATCAAGCCCCACGGCCATTCTCGAAATTTTCTCAAAAGTTTTGTTCAAAATTTTTTCTTTAAATTTATTGTAATAACAGAGCAAAATACACTTATAAAAGTGGCATAGGTTCTATTTTCACGGTTAACAGGATTTTCAAAAATTGCAAAAGTTTGAATTTTTCTAGCGTCTTCTCACAACTGAAAAAATTGCAAATTTTTTTGCAAAAATTGACCAATTGAATAACAAAAAATTAAACTAATGTTAAAACGATAATAATATAGAAGATGTAGCATTACAATACTATGAAAATCGAAAACAGTACACTGATTTTTGGAAGGTTTAGATACCTGTAAATGCCTTTTATCCAAAACCACAAATTTTTGGAATTGATCACTTTTATCAATAATCCTGCGATATTTAAGAAGCTATTTAAACAGTAAAAATAAAAAAATGCCTTTACATATTTATGGGCTTTAAGAGTGTAATACAAATTTATTGGGGATCCTATTGTATTTTATTTCAATTATCTATGTCCCCGTCTGAAGTTGGGACTCATGGCAGTTGCTTAGGCCAAAGGACGGCCTTGCGAACAACTAGAAAACTCTAGCAGAAACTTTTACGAATCTAATACGAACGATATGTTAGAAAGAATAAAGATATCAAGTTTAGAAATTAAGAATACTCTTCTTATTCCCTTATATTACAAAAGTTCAAAATGTTAGCAACTCTCTGATATTTGGAAACAAAATAAAGTGGCCGTTTTTGTAAGCTTAAAAAGTCTTCGTACACACCTGTTGAACAAAACATTACGTTATTTAATACTGGGTATGAATTCCATTTGCTTTTATTATTGTCTCTAGTCTTTGCAACATAGATTTCAGCAACGTTGCCGTAGTCGCAGGGTCAATTAAACTTCGGTCTCTCAGACCTCTCATGTTAAATATTTTTTCATTAGACAAACTGTATTTTCTATTTTCAAACCCATAACTGACCACATATGACCTACGGGGTCATATGTGATCAGTGAATGTTAGGGAATTTAAGACGTGAATGAATTTGCTTTCTTAGTGTTTTAAGGTAGCTATGATATAGTGGCGCCTCTAGGGTGACCAGATTAGTAACCAGGGAGGGCACCAAATATAAGAATATTTACCGCTTAAATGTCCGACCTATTTTCATTACTGGACATTTGATTGATGCACAAGTCTGGTCTAAGGGATCCCAATTCTTTTGTTAATATTCTGTCCTCATAATTCAAGTTTCTGTTGGGTAAATATATTACTTTATTCATGTTAAAAATGGATGACGATATTCATATTGTTTTGTGAAATTTTTAATTTAAAACACGTTTACGAATTCTCGTACAGATCAAAATACAAGCAATTTCGCACAGAAGCATTGAGGAACAGATTTTTTAAACACCGTGCTAACATACGTTCCTAACGTGTTTGCAAATATCAAAATTCAGGCAGACACATGGCGCGGTCGCACATGATTTGTGACCGACGAGTGCAATAAGCTCATATAATTCCCTCTCACTTTCTTCCCTACAATGAAGAAACCATCCTCGTGTTAAAGGGCCAAGCGGCGGCCACAGGCCTCCTGTGTTCAATGCCCTGTTGCCAAATCCTGAGCTGTTGCCACTTGCTCGGTTATCGCTTCCCAGCTAGGATAACAAAAATTACACTGCTGGCTTGAGTAGCCGTTACAGCTTTCTTTCGGAAAATAAGGGTTTCAGTGCAGCTGGTAATTAGTCGATTCTCAAAAATATTTAATTGAAAAAAGACCATTGACGCAGTTATTCACTTTCTATTCATCTGATTACCAATACAAACAAGAAAAAACCGGTCTTATTTTCTTGTTTTATTGGTAACGGTTACGTAATATAATACAACTTTTACACTACTAACACTTCATTCTTCTAATAAACCTTAAGGAAACGACAGAGACACGGCTGAGAGAAAAAAATATATATAATTATTGAAAAGCAAAACGATATATAAAATTCCATGTCTACAACTGATTTCAAAGTCATTTGTCAGATACATACTCTAATGTACAGAATAAAAAATGAGTAGTGCAGGCTAGGATTTGAACCCGAGATCTTCAGAACAAGATGAAGCCACCCAACCAAATACGATATTGTCCTTGGGCAGGTCACTTATGTAGTGTTTTGAATATTACAATGTTCTTGATGCCAGAAAATTCTTTCGAAAAATCGCAAAAGCTACTGTTTATTTCAGACAAAATTCTAAATAAAACGTATTTTAAAATTTAGTATTTAAAACGATTGCACTTGGAAATAAATCTCCAGCATGTGTATTGGTGGTGTTCGAAAGCATATATATTGTCACTATATAATTCAAACGTTTGCGAAAAACACTCATATTTTAAGAAACGTGCACATGAGATGATTTGAAAGACTAATAATGAAGAGCAGATTACATTAAGAAAGAAATATGTATAATTATCTTTCGTCTAACGCAGTGTATTCTTCAGACAACGTTCACAGAAGTAACGAATAGTACACAGAAAACTGCCAGAATAGCAAACATTCGTTTCGGTACATTTTTCAGTTTTAGAGGAATATCATTTTGTCACTCAATAGATCTTCATTGTATTAATTGTAATAATTAATTAATTGTATTGTAATAATTTTTTCAAATATACAATTTGTCCGATTTGTTACACACGATTCAAGCAGGAAGCTTTAAGTTAAATTTACTATGCGCACGAATGAAACAATTGAATATTTGTAATATTGAAAAATTAAAACTTTGTATGGAAAAAGACTTACAATGTTTTTAAGAACACGTTGCAAAGGTTGCGATAGCTTAGTGGCATCGTTACAGTTTTCCCTGTAACGTTACTGACCGCGAGGCCCTAGAGTTCGAGTTCCGACGTTGGCGGATGTTCGACTGTGGTTACATATGTAGGTCGAAATACTCTGGAGCCGTTTTTAAGAAAAGTTTGAAAATGCTTCCCAGGGGCTTCAACTAAATTACCCCAAAATTCAAAGAATTATTTTCAAAATCGCAGGGCCTCGATTCGGGCCAGATCGTTAATGGAAAATTAGTTTTGACAAAAATTCTACGAATAGTTTACACACTAGTGTTCACAGAGAAACAGACAGACAGACCAGTGGACACATGGACGGAGAGACGGACGTTTTGATATAATAACAACACTCTCTTGGTAACTTAAGACCCCAAAACGTGTAATTCCATTAAATTCTCGACATCGATTTACTGCAACATTACATACATACCTCTCTAAATATTACTTTTGTTACTCTGAATGTTTACGAGGAAGTAAAAATAAATATATAAATAAATACACTTTCACACACCACAGAGTAGATTACACGCAAAAAAGAATAATTACAGAGCCCGAATTCCTGCCCGTGAGAATGCAGTTCTAATGTTATTACATAAACAGGGGGTCCCACCAACTATGGACCACCCCCACAACTTCTAAACGGTTCAGGATATCGAAATGAAGTGTTTGCTGAATAATGCGGAATCATGGGGCAAGTAAGGAGCCGTAGAGAAAGTATCTATAATATTTTTAATTTTCGAGAAATATAATCATCTTCGATTTTTTAAATGGAACTATATATTTTTATCACCAGCAATGGATAGACCATGAAAAGAGGATTAAAATGATGTATCATTTGCTAATATTTTGATAGTAACTTGAGTATAAAATTAGACTTTCTGACATGTGATTTTGAATTAAACTGGTAATCGTTGCAACTCTCGCTTTTGGGGAAGGTGGCCATCACGACGTCTAGACTGTTGCGTCTTGACTGCGAGGGGTGGCAGTGGGGGATAAGAGGCATAACTACAGTAATTCTTAGTGATGGCACAGACATCACACTAAGAAATACCAATTTTGACAATCAGAATGGGAGACATTTTCCATTTATTTATTTGGATTTAACTTGCCTTCTACTGAACTTTCAAAACATTGATCGTTCCAAAGAACGATATAAAAATTTGGTAGCGTAAAGAAGATGTTAATAATAATAAATATCATTTTCAAACTGAATAAGAAGCCAACCACCGTCTCTTCGTTGGTAAATGTCATTTTTAATTAAAATGATCACTCGTCCACTTTGCAACCATACGACTGCTGTTCTTGAATGGAAAAGAAAACTGTACACTTCCGTCTTTTGCATTTTCAAGTTTGAGGCAGAACTTGGCGCTATGAAATGAGAAACTCTCTAATCAGAATGAACAGTAGCGAATGCAGATATGCATTTTTGTTAAAGTTTGGTAGTTACACTGATAGAACTGTCAAGAGTATTTCAAGTTTTTTATTACTTTGTTCTTCTGGTAGTACGTGTTTAAATAGGAAGTTAAGTTACTGTGAATAATAAGAGAAAATGTCTACCTATCTATTATTTGATGAATTAATCAAGATATTACAATGAAAATCTTTAAGAATTCATTCGCTTCCCATATATTAAAGTGATAGCTTGTTTCTGCACTGAGTTCGAGTTTTGTAAATTTAGAAATGACCTTTATAATAATAATAATAATTATTATTATTATTAATTTTATTATTATTATCGTTTTCGCTACAATATTTTTATTTCGTTCTTTTCGATTATCGTTGATTGGGAATTTCAGAAGAAGAAAAGTTCAACTCAGATCAACAACTGGGAAAAAATTCTCATTCAGATCGTTAAAATTGATGTTTGTTCATATGTTTTTCATGTCAAGATCATGAATTGCTGCAATTACACCTTCATCCTACACGGCCATCTCTCTCACACTCCTCTCTTCACAAAACAGTATCAACGTCGCGAAGGCCACCTTCCCAAAACGGCGACTGTTGCAAAGGCTACCCGTTTACTTGAAAATCTGATGCCAAAAAATCTAATTTTATACTCAAATTACTCTTAAAATACTAACATATGATAAATCATTTTATTCCAATATTCATCATGATAACATTGCTGATGAAAAATATATAGTTCAATTTAAAAAATCAGAGATGATTACATTTCTCGAAAACTAAAACTATTATAGAGAATTCCTCTACCAGCATGTTTCCTGCCCCAAGATTTTGCATTATTCAGAGAAAACTGCAACTCAATACCCTGAACCGTTTAGAAGTTATGGGGGTGGTCCATATTTGGTGGGACACCCGGTATCATATAAACATGAGAAACCCTATGTAACTTGATCGATGATAAATGAAAGCGATTGCTGTATACTAAGCGAATGAATAGGGATGACTAAATACGTCTCGTAGTGGAAACCTCGAAATATTTACTTTTCATAGCGTCAACTTCGGGTAGCTATATTTTCTTAATTAAACCCCAAAATATCCAAGCAATTATTTCAAATTAAATAAAACTACAATTTTATTGACAATAATACTAACCTGATATGACTTTCTACAAACAATTATAAGGAGATGTGAACTTCTTCATCCTAAATTTTCATCCTAAATCGTTACTTTTAATTTTAACGATTATGTTAATATTTGCTACTCAGAGACACGGAGCACGCTCGAAAGAACACAATAAGTAAACGAAATTGAGGATATTATGATTATTATGTCATAGTAGCTTCATTGTTGAAATGACGACTGATTCTTTCATATGAGATTTTCTGTGTTTCATGAAGATGACCTCGGCGTATTCGTATTTCGAAGACGTGTAAACTTCCACGATTTTGACGCGATAAGCGATGACCTCAAATAATCCACTTCGATTCAGAGGGTAGTGTCAAAAATCATTGGCGTGTTAGAGTCGAATGGAAAAGAATGCGTCTAGGAATTGTTTTGAACTTGGAATAATTGAATTTTAAAAACATGTTTATTTGCAAACTTTGCACCCTCATTGAAATTTACTTAACTGCATACGTAAGTTCACATTCCTTCAATTGCAAATGTCCATAAATAAACATATGTCAATACAATATTATAATAGTATTATTACTTTTTCGCATATTCCATGCTGATGCTATATGCTTCTAAAGGCAGCAGACTTACTGGTTAGAATGAAATTGTGAATGTTATAACAATGTATTTCGTATTTGGAACGTGTGAATACTGAAGAGCCGGAAGCTTTAATGTCTATATTTATACGTCAAGACAATTAATGCAAAAGTATTGTTTTCTTGTATATTTAATTTGAAAAATTTTCCACAATTTTATATGTAAAGAATTGGCTTCCTAAGAAGGTGGATAAAGGCTATCTCGAGGGAAAGCGAGTGTTACGATTTACGCTAACAAGCTCAGCCTATTTCACCTTGAAACGTGTGGAGGAAGGACGCAATTTTCACCGGGAGGTATTTCTGGAAGCCAATTGATGACTCTTTCTTGCTCCCAAGTTGAAGATTGTTCGGTAGCCGACTCGAGTAGTATTTTAAAATTTATGCTGTAATTGTTAAACAAATGGAACTTAAAGTATTTAGAATAAAATGAAAAATTAAGGAGCTGAAAACCAGGAATATCTAACCAGCGACAATTTTCGTGTCAATTAATGTGGCCGCTTGTCCTCTCCACCCCGTTAGGAACTTCAAATGTATTTGCCGGAGAAACTAAGCGAGCCGTTGCAAAACGGCTTGTAGAAAAGCTTAACGTGGGAACTGCCAAAAAAATAGTTGTCATGACATGCTAATTTCTTATAAACAATTACGTATCTCGAAAACGAAAGGAAGCGCTAATCGGATTGCGGAATTTTACATCTCGTTTAAAGGCAATTTTAAAAAAGCAACACTTTTTTTGTAAAATTTATAAACAATTTCCAAATTTTGCAATTCTAAAGTGAGAAGGGTTTTCTGATGTTCCAGAACCAAAAACTGCGAATTAACAATTTTGCAACAATTAACAATTTTATAAACAATTACGAAATGTGCGCTATTCCTGCCGGGGAGTGTCCCCAAATTGTCCCTGATTTGATGATAGCAAAATAACAATTTTGATATGAGATGCAAATTAATTGCTTAATATCTAGTTTAATTGTTACTTTAATGATAAATATACAGCTGGTCTTTGAATTTTACTTTCTTTTATTGAAATGGTTCCCTAGAAGTCCTAACGATTCGAGAAAGACAGTATTTTGCATTTTTGCAAATGTAATATACATATGAACAATTGAAAATATGCAATTATAATCGTTTTTCTTATCGCAAAATTCTGTAGTAAACTGGTCATTTGATAAAGTTCATAAATTGCGTTTGGACAAGAATATTGGAATTTAAATAACTATAAGAACGTAATTGTTCTAAAATTAGTGTTATTTTATCTGATATCAATGTAATTTCTTCAAAAAGAATTGTGTTAACAATGGTTAAGTGCTATGAGTTCATATATATTTCAATGAATTTATTTTCATGTTCATTGAAGTGTTTCTTTCATGTATTTTTCATTTGAAAATACTTCCACATCTGAACTGGCGGCGCCCGCCATTTTGTACGACGTAATTTTGTTAGGCACTCCCCCCTGCGTTGAGATTGGCTACGATGGTTTGTGAGGCTCCGCCTGCGACGTTTCGTCATGACAAGGGCTGTCCAAGCCGTGCAAAAGCTGAACTTAGCCGCAGACGGCCGCGATCAATTTATGTTTCCAGTACTGTACAAGATACTACTTGGAATGTAACAATCATATGTGTATCTTTTTATAGACAATTATAAATGTATTTATAACTGTCTATAAAAAGAAATATTGGAACTTTTATTAAGAAAACTTAGTAGCAGACAGCCTATATTTCATCTTCGTAATTAATATTTCTTCTTTAAAAATGCTTACATATTTTCCTACCCCATTTTTTGACCACAAAAATTGTTGATTGAACTATTTTGAATTTAAACACTGAGACACCTGGAAGTAATAATTAAAAGTTCAATAAAATTCCTTTTTTCTTTTCATCCTTGCCTTTTCCCACTTCTAAGGGTTCAGCGCTAATGGGAGCAGGCTCATTTTTATTGATTATTCAGTCTGATGCCCTTCCTAATGCCAACCATAGGGGCAATTAATAATACACTTTTATAAAATGGATTTTAATTTGATCTCTTTTATCATATTTCATGTTCTAAAGGAGTAAGCACTGCATGTAAAATTTTTATTAAGGAGGCTATGAGCTCCTTTCAAAATTTTCATGTGCACAAGTTTTTTTACTATGAAAAAATCTACAGTATTATCAGATGCAAAACTGGTATGTCGGCCTGGTGGCTGAGATCGCAAAGGCAGTAGTGGTGTAGTGATCTCGGCCCGATGAGTTGCGGGTTTGAGTCCCGCCTTGTGCTCGTTCTTTCACCCCTTTTCACCATTTCGTTTCATCTTCAGAGTTACCATAACGTGAACTCTAATAGTGGTCGCTCATGACCTAGATGTTGATGTGGCCTTACATAACCAATAAAAAAACAAAACAAAAAACCTGGTATCTTACGTTTCAAGATCTCTTGGAACTGAGATAACCTAATTAAGTTTGGATTCATTGACATTTGTTTGTCCAAGGGCCGTGAATGAGCTCTTACTTGTTGCTGTGAAATGTTCATTGTGAAAATTATAAAAAGATAATGTAAATAATTATTTCAAATACAATGTAGCATTTATTTCTTTGTATAGAAGTGTTTATTTCTCTGATGAATTTCCCAAATTTGTCTATTTCAATTTTTTTCATATTTGTTCATATTCTTGTTTGTGATTTTCATGCCAGGAAAGCTAAGCAGTAATTGATTTTCAATGTATTAATTTATTTGGACCGTTGTTCCTCTTGAGTCATTTGCAACCCGCGGTATACAGCTTTCAATATGTAAAGGTTCAAATTGATAAATTAGTTTCATGTTATGTAAAAATTTTAATATTCACATATTGATGTGTGCGGTACAAGTTGCGCAGTTGTGCAAGTACGGTTGTGCAGTACAAGTTGCAAATGACTTGGTGAAACAAGAGACCAAATAAATTAATGAAGTCAGTCGTATTTAAAAGTACACTATATTATGGCTTTTTGTTTAATTTTGTGTTTTTTTTAGAATATAAGCCTTAAGACATTACTATTAAATTTTAGGAGTGCAAATTGTTGGCAAAATAATATGAATGAAATTATTTCACATTTAATTTTTATTTATCTAATTCTATTCAGCAAGTGCTTTTAGTGTCAAGTTTTCAAAAATTTCTATTCATATTTGTTGTTTTAAAGTGTTTTGCTCTTGCACGAATTTATGAAATTCTGCATAATTGTATAAATTCTCGACTACAAAACTTACTGTTGAAAACTACAGGTAAGAGTATAAAACAAGGTAAGCGGTACATGCAAACAAGGGTTGATGCAACGTTTTGCGTTTTTGGTATAAACATTTATGTAGGAACTGTAGCTTAAAAATATTTATGATAAATTAATTAACTCATTATAGGTGATTCTCTCCCCCCCTCTATTCTCTGTTCATTTTAACTCTTTTGTAAATTGTTTCAACACATTGGTTTCAATTTTTCTTTGTTTATCACAATTTTTCTCCTCTCTCTGATATTATGTTTACATACAGAGTAACCCATGGCTTTCTTCCCCCTCCACTTTATCTTCTTATTCATTAAGACTTGTGCTGTTTTACTGTACCGAAGTTGGCACCACCTACACACATAGTACCTTGAACCGTTGTGTATCGAACATGCTCCGATACCTTAAAGTGTTAATTTTCAATTGGAAGAAGATCTTCCAAGATAAACAATTGCCTCTTTATCTATGCCAATTTATCTATGCCTCTTTAATATGGTCCTTTAGACCAGCATTGGTTAAGATCAGAAGTGCCTGGTTATACATTATATCTCGACACTATAGTGTAACATAACCTAAGCAACTTACTGGTACCACATCTTCATCTTATTGTTTTTGTTTTTAATTGTTTTATATTAGTAATATTATGTAAGATTGTAACTGATTGGTGTGTTGACCTTTCAGACACTGAAGAGGGCCTTACAATTTAGGCCGAAACGTCTGCTTTAAGTATACTTTTATTGACTGGAATCATCGTTTTTTTCTTGTAATGTTAAAAATATAGGTTGTGGAACCTCTCATCGAAGTTCCGAGAGAGTCGAACACGAACTGCAAACATTTTGTTATCCAGGGGACTACGCGAACTTAGGGAATCGGGAGACACAACGTGGTTCCCGGCCCCACAGAGGGTCACACACGGCGTCAACCCCAAAAATAGCTAGGCCAAATTATACTATTAATTCTGGGTGGGAGAACCGTTTTTCAATGTACGGCAACCAGTTCTTTCTTTCTTTGTATGATACTGATGAGTAGAGAATTACACCCTATCCTACATCGAAATGATTTCAGAAGGGAAAAAATAAAAGTTTGCAGATTGTGACAAATAAAAAAGGAAGATTATTGCAACACATATTATATTCTCGAATAACTCGGAAGCGCCTAGGCCTCCTGGGCCTTTTAGATCAATGCAGAAGTTGACGTGTTTTGGGGGCCGGGTAGATGACAAGTGGGGAAATGATGAGGGACACTTCGGGTGCAGGTAAAGGATAGATGGGTGACAGTGGGGATTCTAGGGGGAAAGGATCAATTCGGATTATGTTCTTAGGCAATTCTACAAAATACGACTTTTCTTATCGTCCTTTTTATAATTTTGCATATTTAGTTCTTTTGGGTACCTCCTCTCCATAGCATGTGTAGAAAGAAGAGAGAAGACAAAATCATTGTAAAATGGAATTGAAGGAAAATACCGAAATGATCTTTAACGATAAAAATAAAAGGGACTACTTTATTTTCTGTGAATTTTAATCTCCATGTTCAGCAATATATGAATGGGTTCCCTCGCACAGCACCGGGTCTCTAATTCTGTAAATTACATTTCGGGGGATGGGTGTTCGCAGTTACATACATGAACATGAAATCAATTTTCAGTTTTCATACATTTTTTATTTACAAAGGACACAGTTTTCGCAGAGTCTGGATTGTATATACTTGTTTATACGCATACAAGAATAGATACTGAGGTAAGGAAAAAGACAACTTTTTCTCTAGTCGGAAACATTTACAAACGCAAGAGCGTAGGCTTCCGCTGCCGGAGTCAGTAACTATTTAGCTGTCCGGAAGATGCCGCGACCTAGGGACTGTTATCAACGTTTCAGACGCCACTCTACGGCCTTCCTCTTGGAGGAAGGGCGCAGGTGCCTAGGACGCGGCGTCTACCGGACAGCCAAGTACTCGTACTTGAATGCAAGAGCGTTATTTTTTTTAACTATGGCCCAGCAATTAAAAACTGTGAAGAAATTAACAAGTATTATGAGATGCAGTTTTAAGAATTTTTCGTTCCTGGATCGGTGTTCTAAGACAGTAAAGGATTTCTGGCAAATCCGGGTTCAACCTGTTCCCCTTCATTTCCCCACATGTCCCCCACTTATCTTTCTCCTGGGATCAAATGATTTTCTCATAAACTGCAAAAGCCTATTGTATTTCCTTGGCGTATGATATACTCATGCAAAGGATTAGAAATATTTTAAAAAAATGATAATTTGTAACTAAATGCCAAAATAAAAATATTACTGAGTTCTACAACAATGTATGCATTGTATAATAAACACTGAAATGAAAGCACAGAACCGTTGCAATAATTTTCAAAGTATATTTAAAGTCAAAGAGATTTAAAAGCGGGAAAATGGTTTTTATTTTTTAACTGCCGCCCAGTCGTTGATAAAATCTGAAAAAAATCACAACTATTTGTATTTTAAGAGGAACGTTTGAGATGTTTTCGATCCTGTTTCATGATTCTAAGATACAATAAAGATCATCTTTTTTTCTTTTTTTCAAAAATACTTTTTGTGTTTGAATTTGGGTTTGAGAAAATATCAACTTTTTATCACCTTATACGGGGAATCTTTTTAATTCAGTGAACATGAATTCATTTTTTGTGTCATTTTCAACAAACTCAATGGCATTTTATAAGTCTTCATATTGCCAAATAAGAGAAAATTCAAACTGTTGTCACTTACTTGTTTTGGTAATTCTGTACAAAACTTTATTTATTCTCTTCATATTGGTATTAGGTTCATATTTTTATTAGGTTCTGTTCATATTCAAATAATTACAAAACTTGTTTTAGACCCATTTACATACTGAATATTATCTTACAACTCTTTGATTAGACATAAATCTTATTTAAAAGTCAAAAAATTACTATATTCTAAAATTTTAGTCATTTGAAATCTTTGTGACTGCTAAATTTCTACAGAGAACTAACGCCTTTTGCGATTGCTTACTAGCATTAAGTTCGTAAATGATTGAAATGTAAAGTAACTGTCTTTGTCATTGCAGTGCATAGGAACTCGATGAGCAGTTGTGCATCTACGTCGGCAAACCTATCTAACTAACTATATTTCTGCCACTTATTACTTTCTTTGAAGGTGGAACAGTTAGTGAAGATTGACACAAACGTAACTAACCACATCAAAAAAATTCAGAGTAAATAAGAAGAGACGACAATCAATCACTGAGAATTCCAGGGCACTCGATAGAGTAAAAATGTCAGTACATTGCAAGGTTCTTCCCGAAATAATACGTGATGTGTTTTACTATCAGAAATATGATTATTATCAATAATTTTATTCTTCCTTACTTCCTTGTACGATTGTTCTATGGCATTGCTGCTAAGCCTAGTCACACCTAGGAAATATGTTGGGTGTGTGTGGGACGTGATAGTTTCCCCTTATCGCGGCTCGTGATTAACAAAGTTGTACTCGACACACGTTCGTGCTCACAAAAGTGCAGGAATGGGACAATTGGAACAGATATTACGAGTTGTGAGACACACCACTGTAGGCTCCCAAGGCCTTAGGGCAGTCAACATGGCTTCTAGGTGGCGTTGCCGAGTAGCTCCGTGTGAGGGTGACTGTAAGCAGCTAAGCTCAGTGGCTTTTCAAGTAACCTAGTGAGAAGGATGCCATTCGGTTCTGATAGCAGTGGCACGGATGCGCATCAGAGCTAATGTTGACGGGAGTTCGCAACTAAGCTTGGCAGCTGTGTCGCTCATGTGAAAATCTTCAAATAAACCAATACTTTGCCAGCATCAGCGCCACTCGGAAGCGCTGCTGAGTGGCACCATGTGAAGGCGTCAGTTAAACAGCTGAGCTTAGTGGTTCTCCAAAGTGACCTAGTGTGAAGGCTGCTATTTGGAACTGGGCTCTGCTGGCAGAGTCAGGGAAGCGGATCAGTGCTACTGGTGGAGGGAGTTCGCCACTAAGAGCGACAGCAGCTCCACTGCGCCAGTCGTTTGAAAACCTACTTCTGAACCAATGCTTTACCAGCCACCGCGCCTCTAGGAAGCGCTGTTGAGAGCTCCGTGTGAAGGGATTCTTAACGTTGCACGTCAGAGTTGGCACTGGATCCGCCGAGCTGCACCACGACCACAACGTATCCCGCGATGGCGGCGGCGAGCGATCGCAACAGCGAGCGGTCGAGTGGGAGGCCGCCTGCGCCTGAATCCGCTGTGAAGCGCGCGCGCCGATGCAACAGCTGGCGCGCCAGGAGGCGCAGCTCCGCGTCGACCGACGGCGGCGCCAGCAGCTGCAGTTTCTGCGCCAGCGCAGCCGTGCTCGCTGCCTCCGCCGCAGTTGCATCGCATTCCGATGCGAGCATCATCATCTGTACATTTGAATTACCGATTTGTGTAAGGTGTTGTATCGAATAGAAGCAGGCGGGTGTAAATAATAGGTTTTATACAGTGTGAAGAAATAAATCAAGGACGATACGAACTCATGTTTGAGCTTCTGCGCCTGCGCGAACTACCTCATTACGTTACATTTATTTAGGAAAACGATACAATACCAGACTTATCCACATCGAACCCCGACGCAAGCACCATCACCTGCTCATTCGTATGTGGTGTACAAGTGTTGTGTAATGAGTGGTTTTGTATTGTAGATAGAAGCGTGCGGGTGTAAATAAATGATTTTGCAGAGTGTGAAGCAATAAATAATACGAACTCCCTTTGGAGCTTACGCGCATGAGTTGTGATGATTCATCACAATGTGAGAAATACAAACATATTACGAATAAATTACAATGATAAACAACATAAGCAATGGGGAATCTAAAGGAACTATATGGAAATTTATAAATCATAATGTTGCAGTGTGCCTAATAAATGAAAAATAGAAGAATTTGTGGCGTTTATAATATCAAATAGGCACGTGAGCCATTTCCGTGAGTATTAGTTTAAATTTCATAAAAGAACGCAAGAATCCATAGTTCATAGTATAACTAGATAAGATGCTTAGACGGCATTAGCCTATCATAAATGAGGAGGCGTGAGAGGAAGGTGAGAGTCAGCGCAGAAAAAAACTAGACACGAAAATGTGTACTGTACTGCACGTCGTAGGAGACAGAAGAATATTGCCTGTTATGAACAAGAAGTAATTCCGGTGCGGTATTGATTAGATAGGTGTAGAAGGTTCTCCGAGGTAGTGAACATCAGATGTATAAATTAGTTGGATTGTTGACAGTACAAATGTCGTAAACTAGAAAAAAGTGTAAATCTTGTGTGGAGGAAAAGAAAATTCTATGACGTAATTTGACTATGCAGAAATGGAAGTTTAAACGTGAAAGTCGACGGTCAAAAGCGCAGCGGATTCAAAACAAGAAAGTGATAAAAGGGGGACATATTATCACGACTATTGTAAGAAGACCAAGGCTTGTAGTAGATTTTAATAATTTTTGAATTAGGATAATGAAGGAATAATGGCCATGCATGCAAAGGAAGGAATAAAGGTGAAAATTTAAATTTTTAACAAGGTTAGTATTGTTATTGTTGTGCTTTGATGGCGATGAAAAGGGATATGAGTGTTTTTGTTTGTCAGGAGCAGAAGAGTAATAGATTATGTTTAATCGATTTTGAAAAACAGGTATTATTATTTATAGCAGTGGTAAGGAAAATTCCAGAACCCAAAATAAATAAATAAGTAAATAAATATTTCTTACGTAGATTGTAGAAACCGCTAATCTATATGGATGGTTATGTCAATCCACAAAAACAAATTTATGTAGGCGGATAGACCTCGGAATATAAAGGGTGAAAGTAATGAAATATATAAAATATCGTAGGATAAAATTTATGTTTTTGATGGTAAATAAATGCCTGGGTAGTACAAGGAAAATCCGCTAAAGAGTGAAATATGTGAAATAGAACTAAGTAAGAAAACGATAGTACACCAGAAGTATTATGCGCAATCACGTGATCGGTATCGGAAAAGTATACTAAAGTAGCAGATTTATCCGCTGCAACTGTAACCTCACGACAACGCGTGCAGTAGCATCTGTAATTTCGTAATACCGCGTTACGTAAGGATGGTATCGCTTACTTTCAAAATGTCCGTCTTAAGTCTCAACGAGCGATAAAGATACGAACTCACTTTGAAAATGCCCCGCCTGTGTGAAAAACATTACGTCAGAGTTATGTGGGAAACTGCACACATGAATATCGCACTGAAGCACATGTGTAGGTGGAAAAACGATGCTACATTACAATTATCCGCCGCAGAAGCATTGCTCACCGATGCGACCACATCATCTGTAAATGTAATATCGCATTGTGTAAAGTGCATTGTAATATCGCATTGTGTAAAGTAGGATATCTCTACTTTCCAAAGTATTTTCAGGATTTGGATGAAACTTTTAGCACGCTGGTGTAAATTAGAGTTTTTGCACAATGTGAAGCAATAAATCGTGTACGTTATGAACTCATATTTAGCTTCTGAGCATGTGCAAACTAAAATATTACGATAGAGTTATATATGAAAACGATACATCAGAATTGTTGTGCGCAATCACGAGACAGATATTGGAAAAGGATACCGCATCGTACTTATCCACCGTAACTGCATAGCATACCGACGCGAGCACGATGGTGCATTCTAAAAAAATACATAATTTTGTAGATACTTCAAGTGCTAACTTCTCTACTATCATATTTAGTAATACATTTTTGTGCCCCTAAGATGCAGGAATGACTTCTAATTCTGTTCTGGTTGTAAATAAATTGCAAAAGTTGTAGTTACGACAGTCTGATCCCACGGTAGCGCAGCATCTGCACCTTTGTAATACTGCGTTGTTGTAGGGTAGGGGATCGTTTACTTACCGACGTACCTTCAAATTCTCAACGGAACTCTCAGCGAACGAGTATAAAAAATAGTTATTACACAATGGAAACAATACCATATACGATATGGATTTAATACTTTCTCGTATACATACGTATTAACGGAGTAATATATGTAGTATAGAGAAGGTTATGTAATGCTGCGGAATACCGATTTAGAGATTTCAACAGAAATACACGTTTTGGGGTTCCCTGATACCGAAAAAGTATTGTTTTTTTTTCTTTCTTCAAAACGTCCGTCCGTCAGTCTGTCCGTCCGCCTGTGAACACTACTAGCACCTAAACCATAAGTAGGATTTTTTTTCAAAATTGAAGAAACCCCGGTTTATCCGACTCTTCTTGAAGCTTTGACATTTTGCAAAACATTGTTTAAAATTTAATATTTTTACATGAAGACCCCCAGACATTTTCAAAACTTTCTCAAACATGGCTCCAAATTTTTCTTTCAATGTCTTGTAAGAATAGAGTAAAATACACATTGGAAGGTGGCATAAGACCACTTGTCACGCTTAACTCTGAGTTTTCGAAAACTGCAAAATTTTGTTTTTTTTTTCGACACCTTCTACAACTACAGAATTGAAGATTTAGATTTTTCTTTCAAGTAAAATTTGTTGAGCATAAATAGTTTTTTGGTTAAGGTCATGTAGATTTTTTTGGAAATTTTAGTAGTTGTCGTGTAATAGTGCGTGCAATATTTGCAACTTTAAAAAAGTACTAAAATACGATTTTCTCAAAAACGGGTCCAAATTTTTTCTTCAATATTTTGGTAGAGTTAGTGAAAAATTAACTCTACACGATGACATAAACACCATATTGCTCTATTCCTTTGTTTTTTTTTTCAAAAATTACAATTTTTTTGACTTGTCTCTCACGTCGCACGGTGAGTAATTTCGGCCATCTAGGTGGACATAATTCAATTTTCCAAAGTACTCAAATGAATTAAGTTGGGTATTTGTTTGATTTTAGAATGTCCATAGTGTATGAATTGGCTATTGTTTTTCTTCTGCATCGCTTGAGGCGGCAGTAGAACAAGTTCAAACTTGCACGATCTCGCGCTGACACCGCGCGGCTCTGTCAATCGCATTTCAGTACATCTCGTGTTGGAGACCAGTGCTCATCGCCTTCTACTCACAGAGAGATAGTGATTAAATAATTGTGTTTTTGGGTGTTTCTTCTTTTTATTAGTGCCTAAAGATAAGCAAAAAGTGTTTGCGATTGCTCGTGGGGGTCTTTTGAAAAAGTAAGTAATTTTAGTTCTACTTTCGCGCCATTTTACAAATGTATCTAGACTTTTAATACAGAGTTTACAGGAGTTGACGTTTGTGACTATGTAGGTATTAAACCTTATTCATTTGGCTATTGGAATCATGAAAGATCAGCTGCGCATACCTGCGCACTCACGAGTTTTTAATTTTTTTTTCGCAGTGGAGCGCATGATTTCACGCAGGACGCTATTTCATGTATGGTGTGAAAGCTCCACGAAAGCAAGGTATGACGCCGTACTATCGTATGTTTTACACGAATTAGGTGAGGAAACTATTACCGACACTTCAATCATGCCCATAAAAATTCAAATTAAAAATTTTTGCCAGTTAATCACCAGAAAATGGAAAAAATGTGCGAGGCATAAACTGCGTTTTCTAGAAAATTACTCATCGTGGCTGAAGGAAGACATCAAATTTTCAATAAATTTATCAACAATTGCTCCAAGGACATCACAATTAGATGATACTACTAGAGGCGTTGGCCGTACAGTTATGTCATTTATTTCGTGTGGCCTAGAGCTAAAGGACGGAGAGTAAAACAGCTCTTATGTTTATCCACAGAAGAATTGGGAACAGCTACCGGAATAAAATTAAGGAATGAAGGAAAAAGAGATTCTTCGAACATAGTGAAGGAACTTGTACTTGCTTCTCCTAATAGAGGCACAAAAATTAAGAAAGTTCGAAGATCTTTGCATCAGGAACCATCTTTACTCTCTCCAGAACAAGCACTCGCTCTAATGGTGAGTACGAATTTGTCTACTCGGCAATATTTACGAATACGACAGCAAGTCGAAAAACAAATTGTCAATTATATCCACCGTATTACAGAGTTAAGGAAGCAAAAGTCATGTGCTATCCAGGAGGAGTGAAAGTGACAGAAATATCGGCTGAGATACCTCTACAGTCAGTTATTTACCATACAATTCGTCGTTTGTGCGAAATCTAAGATATCAGAGAGAAATTTCAACTACAATTTAATGCTATTTTTGAAATTATTATAAAATGGGGTTGCGATGGTTCAGAGCAAAACAAATACAGACAAAAGTTCATTGAAGAAAATTACTCAGACGAAAATTTGTTTAGTGTGTCTATGGTGCCAATACAAATGCAGACTGTTGGTGGAGAAAATGTAATTTGCAAAAATTCCACACCGTCTTCAACTAAGTATTGTCGCCCTATAAAATTTATTTTTGCAAAAGAAACGTCAAGTGTAATTAACACTGAAGTAAGCAAAGTAGAACAACAGTTAGGGTTATTAACTCCCACTACTATGCAATTTCTCCATTCAGAAATTTCCATTACACCAAAAATGATTTTTTGCATGGTGGATGGCAAAGTCTGCAATGCCGTTTCATCGTGTTCTTCCACACAGACAGCTCTACGCACAAAAAAAGTGAAGAAAGAATATCTCTGCTTCGGAATATCTCCTCTTCATTCCTGGACAAGGGTATTTGAATGTCTCCTGCACATTTCGTATCGTCTGGAAATTCAAACAAGTCATGTAAGAGGAACTGAAAATAAAGAAAAAGTAGCTCAATGAAAGAAAAAAATCCAAGATAAATTTCGGCAGGTGTTGGGACTGTTGATCGATATGCCTAAACCACAAAGTGGTACTAATGATGGAAATACTGCCCGAAATTTCTTCAGAAATCCCGAGATATCTTCGTAAATAACTGGAATAAATCTGGACATAATAAAACGTTTTGGTATCATATTGGAATGCCTAAACAGTGGTGAAAAAATCAACTTCAATACTTTTCAAAAATTTATTTATGACACACGAGACCTACATCTCCAACATTACCAGTGGTATCGCATGCCTGTAACTCTACATAAGATTCTCTTCCACGGAAGCGACATAGTTGATAGTTGCATTCTACCTATTGGACAGCTATCTGAAGAAGCTCCGGAAGCAAGAAATAAAGACAACAGGAAGTTCAGGGAACTATTTACAAGGAAAACATCAAGAAAAGACACAAACACTGATCTCATGAACAGGCTTCTCATTACATCGGATCCATACATTGCAAGTCTACAGGGATCTCCAAAACCAAAAAAGAAGAAATACAATCAAGAAATTGTTAATTTGCTAGACATTGATCAACAAGACCCTGAAGAAGTACATGGCATTACCTCATCCGAGGATTCATCGGATGGCAACTGAAAATACACTAGCATGTAATAGTTCTCTTTTACTCTAATTCTTTAATTTGTTTCCATAGTGGCTGATCTATATTTTTATTTTCTTCTTGAAATATTAAAAATTAATATTGAAAATAATTAGCTACATTTATTTACTGTATATACATTATTTTAAGTTTTATTGGCGTTTTTCTGTATCAAGTCGTGAAATGCGCGATTTTTTATTATTGTAAAAAAAATAGTTGTAGTCAAAATATTTTAACAAAAATTGTTCCATATATGAAAATTATCATTTAGTTTCAATATATGTTAGCTAAAACAGTAAACAATTCATACTTTTGTAGTTTATGAATTAAGTCCACCTAGATTGCCGAAATTACACACTGTGCGTCGGTACTATTTACATTAAAGGCGATTTCTTTACGTTATTGTATATATTTGTACATGTGCTGTAAGTAATATCAAATAAAGTTTATCGAAAACTCAACAGTTTTCTGTAAAAATGAGCTCAAAATTCCGGATTTTCAGAAACGCTCAAATGCAATTTCCTAAAAAATGGCTCCAAATTATTCTTCCAATATTTTTCCAATGCACAATGTTAATTGAACTGTTTCATATGACGTAAAGTTCATTTTGATGTATTCTTTTGTTGATGTTTTTTCAAATATTACACAAGTATAATTTTTTGAAATACCTTTCACGCCGTTAATATGGACATGTCCATCAATTTGTATGCATTATTACATTTATAAATGGAAGTGCTTCAAAGGACTTCAAATGAACTTTGTGAAAATGTCAATAGATTCCTGTGAAAAAGAGCTCCAAATTTTGCATTTACAGTAATGCTCAATCACCGTTTTCTTAAAAACGGCTAGGAATTTTACAATACAAACTTCTATTCAGGACGAGTTTTTACACTTCTTTATTATTCTTGAAGTAATAATTCGATTGTACTACTAAGAAATCAAAAAGTTGAGAAATTATCAAAAAAATGTTCTATGGGCGACGATAGAATGGAGCAAATCCTGAACGTCAGACCACACCAAGAAAATTAGAAAACTTTGGTAGGAGAAAGTCTGTGGCATTCTGTAGCACCTCTAGTTTTTGAGCTTGTATGCATGTGCGAACTACATTACGATAGGGTTAAATAGGAAAATAATATTACACCTGTGTTATCCGCCGCTGGCATCACACGCCCTCTCTCGTATCCTGCACAATTTGTAATCATGCGTTATGTAAGGTAGGATATTGTTTACTTCCAGAACGTCAATAGAAGTCGCAGCATTCGGGAGTAAATATTAGTCTTGGCACAGTGTAAATGATTAAACCATATACAATATGAACTCATTTTTGGACTCTTGCACAAGCGCGAACTCCGTTACGGTAGCGCAATATCAGACAACCATACTACGTACACAAGAATGATCGTGTGGAGATCGCGTTATGTGGAATTGTTTTCAGATGTGGTAGCAGAGTGCTGCTAGCTCTATATTCCCAAAATTCAACGACGTAAGTGTACAGTTCTAGTCGAGGAAATGCGAATGAAGAGAATGTAGCATTGCGGAAATTGAGCGTTACCATCATACTATGCTGTCAGAGTTGAAAACTATTTCCATTTATCAAAACCATCGAACGAACAATCGAAAAGGATCTTTACACTTCAAACTCGGTTGCATCTAACGTGCTTCATATCATTTTACGACATCACATGGAAAACTCTAATAGTATCTGAGAATTCAGATTTTGTAGAAAAATGTAGTGTGATCCCATTGTCCCCAAGCATATAAAGGACGCGGGCAATATAATTCCCTTATTAGAATTCTCGGACACAGTGTCCAGAGCAAATGGTACGAGATTTACAAGAGATGTACAAATTGCAGTGGAATGGCAGTACGACACTGAATACCTGGCACATGTCAGTCGTTTAGAGAAGTCAGTTGACAAAATGTAACTATGTTCCCATTTCCTAGATTCGAACCCAAAGCCTTAGTGTCCGCGTTTATGGGCCCATCTCTCTCAAGCATGTGTGTCACGACGACGCATCACCCCATCATACTGTTTGTAAAGGTTATATAAACTAAGAAATTAATAAACTGTCTTATACGCACTCATGGCGGGAGAGTAGAAGAATGATATCACTCTGATTCCTACTCTTCGGAGAGAAGACAGTTTTTCTTTAATTTTTTCGCAATACTGTGTAAACCAGGCTCATAAATTACGTCCTATTTTCATGAAAAGTTGTGAACTTTCGAAAAAGTGCACATCTTCCAAATTGCAGGTTTGTTAAATCCCGTGCTTTTTGTGCATAAGAGTTTTTCGCGTGACGGGTGAAGAATTAGTAATATACATAATATACATGTAATAATTTTACACACACACACACACACACACACACATATATATATATATATATATATATATATATATATATATATATATATATATATATATATATATAATTATTGCCTGCGAGAATATACGTAGTACACAACTAGTTATATTTCAGGAAAGAGCAAATAAACAATTAATATAGAGAAGCAATATACACAACACAAGTGAGTGTGTGATACTTACTCTGAGCCAGTTGTGGACTGTCCAAATGCAGTAATTGATTCCTTGAAGAGTGCAGTGTACCCCAACGAACACGTTCTGTTCCTGGAAAACTCTTGTGACAATTATCGTGATCCATGATACCAAACACACCAATAGGGTGGCAGATTCCATGAGGGCAGGGAACCCGTATAAGGAATTTATTGCCTCGCAGTAATCGCAAAGGAGTCCGTGAGTCACACGTGTCTCGTGAGCTGCATGCACCATGGTGTCCTCGGCTGCCTGCAGTACAATCTCTTCACTGTCAGACATGTTAGAGTCGAAAATTGTGTCATCGTTGACCGACTTCTTCCCAACTAGATTTTTAAAATTCTTGCTGTTCCAAGCCATATTTTGCGTATTTTTGTCACAGTCTTCAATAATATTTGATCTTTCGAACTGTGATTTGTTCGTTGGCTTCTTAGAATATCTTTGATACATTGGATTTACCCAAGGCAATTTGAATGGATTCCCACCGAAGTAGCTTTCCAATTTGATGGAGCTTATTGTTGACATTTGATTTCCCTGCACATTAGAACCCGAGAGTATATGACTAATGTCAAAGGTAGAACGAGCTGCATTAATTTCGAATTTCGAATTTCCTCCATAGCGATTTTCAGCAACTTTTGCCGCGTGTTGGAAAACAACTTCTTCCAGTTGGTCTTGAGATGACGCGCCAAAACCGCGTAATAGACGAATATTTATGTATCTAGCTCGTTCTTTAGCAACAGACGCAAAGTAGTGAAGCTGGTACATGCACAGGGAACCACTGCTGATCAAAACAGATGCGCACATCAAGTATTTGTAACTGAGATGCTCTCCCAGGGCCCGAAACGTGACAGTCCAGAGAATGATATTTGTTATGATGAATGTCACAGCATGCACGACAAGAGTTCGTCGTGTCTTCGCTGCCTGCGTAACTGGGTTCAAGCCTGGACAGAAAAATAAACAGAAACCTATGAACATTGTGAGGAAGAGTTTATGGCTTTTATTGCCAATCATATTGAATGATATCTTAATACCGAAAATTTGATTAAAACTCATCAAAATCACTTTTAAAAAACACTTATTAAAGAATACAAAACCCAAAAACTTTAGACTAAGATATTCACCATTTATCCTCACTGTAAGGTGTCAACAGCACGGTATCACCACATTCACAAAGATTGTTGATCTTATGCAAAGTGATATACTACTTCTCAGATTTTCAATGGAATAAGCAAATCTGTTTATTTAAAAACGATATTTATGTTTATTCCTCGACTGAAACGCAAACCCTATTTTAAAATGCAGAAGAGTAGAACTACTAACGGTAATTGACCCCCATCGAAGGTGACGGAACATAAACAGTTAACATCAAGGAATTTACTACTTTTTATCGAAAAAAGTAACAGTAAACAACATTTTGGGGCTTTGGAGAGCTCTAATAGCATAATTTATCAATATTTTTTGCGACGAAAGCTGTAAACGTATGCTACAAGATAACTATGTCCCTGCGCGCACAGCCGCGACTACAATGAGTGCGCAGACATGCAGCAAAATCAATGCGGGCTCTCCAAAGGGTTATCCTATCATTAATAGAAATTATGCAATACCACATTAGCACCAATAATAATTAACAAAACATCTTAAGACACCTCCTTTTATACGCAAAAAACATCTGGATAAATGTAACGAAAACTAACCTCAACAAATAACAAGTCTTCCAAAACCCGTACTTTAGAATAATCACATTGCCTTGGTTCATTAGTAAAGAGGAACTTCACAAAAAATTATACAAACAACCCACAGCCAATCACATTAACTATCTTCCCTCAAATGCTTACTCTTCATACCTCAAATTCCCACATTAAATTCAATCAACCTTGGCCGAAGTGCCAGTCACCCATCTCGAATTAAAAATAAATGCAGGTATTCACGTAAAAGTTCTTAGAAATTATCACGTACTAGAGGTGCCTATTTGGCTTCCTCAGCAATGTTATTCAATCATAGTATATAGTAACTAAGTAGTAAGCAGAGAAAGACGTATGTATAGCATTGCCTTTTACTGATCTACAAAGCAATCAACAATACAATAATGTTACGAATCTCGTGAACTCCATGCTCTCGCAACAGCGTATCCACACGTAAATGCCCAGTAGTAGTTGGTGACGCCCATAAATTCAACTGCAGCTGAATTGCCACTTACCAAACGTCACAATACGATGGCCTGCCCCCTCTCTCTCTCTCTCCCTCTCTTTCTTCCCTTCTTTCTCCCCCTCTCTTTCGCCCTCTCACTCCCCTGCCTCTCTCTTTCCTCTCTCCCCCTCTCTCCCCCTCTCTCACCCTCTCCCTCCCCTGCCTCTCTCCCCTCCCTCTCTCCCCTCCCACTCTCTCCCCCTCTCACTCCCCTGTCTCTCACCCCTCCCCCTCTCTCCCCTCTCTCTCCTTTTCTCTCTCCCCCTCTCTTTATCTCTCTTTCTCTTTGTCTCTCTCTCTTTCTCTTTCTCTGTCTTTCTTTCTCTAGGCAATTTAAATAAGAACACTTCAAGTTCAAACACAAAGCAAATATATTATTCGTGAATCCATGCAGAATCAATCGGAAAATGTTACCTTCTCTACTTCCGTGGATACCTAGTTCCTAACGTAAGAATCACCTGTAAACGTGCTGAAGTACCTTCCACAAGCCTTTGCAAAACTTCCATTATACTGAAGTTTCTATTAATTGGATTTTAAAACCAGAACGCCGCGGCCATATTTCCGACCTACATTCAGGCATCCAGTCTCTAACGAACTCGACCCAGTCTCCCTCTAACAAACTTGCGTCCATGGTAACCGACGATACATTCTTAAATTGTCTCTTTCACACGAGTTTAGACAACTCCAACCAATAAATATATAAAAATTTCGTAACAAATAAATTAATTAAAAAAACAACAATTGGTTAAAAATGTCCTAAAGGAAAGTGAAGTGCTGACAACGTTTACGCACCCAGTACCCTGTCCAGTACCGCGAGCGTCCGGAACGCCCTGTTGAGCCGGCGGCGCGCTCTGGTGGCGAAAATGAGCGCAAGCACCATTCCCTGCACGGGTTCCACGTGCGTCACCACCGACTCGGTGATGCTCACGGCACCGCCGATCCTGGCGAAGCGATGGCGCGTCTGGTTCCCCTGCATGGAACGACCTTAAATGAAGCACTTCGCGAGGAAACAAACAAGAACATGGCCAAAAGATAGGTGAGCTGTTCTCCGATTTCAATATGGTGGCACTTCAAGGGCACGGACTGGACGGAGTGGGGACATAGTCATCTAATCGGGAGCTTCGTGAAGGCTTAATGTTTTGGTATTGGAGCTCCCGATTGACTATGTTCAACTCTCATTCCAGCTCGTAACCTTGAGGTGCCACTATGTGTAAATCGGAGTACAGTACGACGCTCCAATTTTTACTCGCTCTGCGTAGCGTCAGTTTGCGTTACGAACCACGTGACCTCAACCCGGATCCTTGTTTGAAAAATCCGACCAGATGCGGACCGTCATGTCTCATGGAGAGCAAGAAGTGTTGAGAAATATTTCAAAAGTGACAGAAAGTGACAATTTTCAACGAAAAATAAAACAATGGAGGTGTAATTGAAATAAAAGATGCAATATTTAAAAAAATGCTTCATATATCTGTTTCAATGACTTGTAACAAGATGATAATTTTGGTATCTCACTGTATTTAAAATTACCGTTAATACTGTGATGCAGACTGGTGCCTCAAGCTCATTGGTTTAAGTCGGATACGACGTGCAATAGCTCACCCATGTCTTTCCATTATGAATTCGTAAATATCTCGATTTTAGTGAAAGTGTGACTAATATTGTTACTATACCAGGGGCTGATCTAGAACGTATTTCAGAGCGGATGAAATTTTAGTTCAGATCCTCTATAAATATTTTTGAAATTATATTTGTAAACCGTTACATTGAAATAAAAAAGTACGAATATATTCGTAAAGTCTCATGGATCCTCTACTGTACTATGTCTTATTCATATTTAAGGAATTGCAGCAATAACTATGAAACCCTCTTCGACAAAAATCGAGATAGTAACATTTATGAATAAAGGATTAATAATGATGATTGCTGTGGCTGATGTGATGTGCGATTTTTAGAAAGCTATCGGCGCAAAATCCAACAAATGCGCTGCTGCTGAATAGGGCTTTTGTCCTTAGTACTGAACCAAATATAAGACAAAACAAGTGGAAGTTGCGGATTATGACACTTGAAACGATGTCGAAATGCACATTACGATCGTGAACAATTCAGACATAATGCATGCTAGATCGTTTCGTAGTGTTCCTTAAGGTCAACGAGTTTTCTGAAGAAATGAGTTTTTATTGGGGAGGGGGGCATTTTGGATGTAGGTGGGGATATACAGGTCACAGATGGGAGACACGAAATCCAGAAATGAATTCTTAAGCGGTATTATATTAAACGATAACTTTTACTTTCTCGTATAGGTACTTTTATACGGAATATAGAGAAAGTTATGTAATGCTGCGGAAAATCGATTTCGATATATCAACGGAAATGCACTTTTGGGGTCCCCTGACACGGAAATTTTTTTTGAACCTTATATTACTTCTTTTACATTTAGATCTTCTGGAGACCCCTACTCCGTATTACGAATGGTAAAATACGAGAAGGAAGTCGATATTAGTATACTTTCCATGACCATGTAGTTTGCATTAATATTAATTTTGCGAGATCTAGTAACTCCAGACATTTTGCAAACACTACCTGCAATGCTATGTAGCCGATGGCGCATCCGGACACCAGCAATGTCACCACCATCCATAGACGAGACCGCACCAGCGGGCCGTGTCGATCTCCAACGCGCCATCCGGGCGCCAGCGCAAATGGCCCCAAACAAAAGCAACGCGCGAACGCCACTGCCCAGCGCAGATGAGTCGGCTCCATGACACCTGCGAAGTCAGACACTAAAATTCAAATGAACGTTTCACGCGCCTTTTCTTCGCGTCCAATTTGCTAAGAACAAGACGTGTTGCAGATGGTTATTGCTGATAGTTTGCGTATGCAACACATTATTTATTTCTACTATGTTTTTTTATTTCGAGCATTATTTAAAAATAAATTGTTAGTGATAATTACAATTTGTCTATAGTCTATTACAAATTATTGTAATGGTGTACAAAGTTGGAATCCTAGCGTAATTATAATCTTATTACTAATTTCCAATGAACATAAAAAGAAAGAAGACTATTTGGTCTGACGCCATTTGGCAGGAGTAAAATATGTTGTTAAACACTTAGGATCTCGGGAAAACTCCAAAACAATGAAATCGTTCCGATTTTGACAGAAAAATGCAAATATTTCATTTTCAGAATCTGCGCGTACCGACTGAATTTTCACACTCAGTGCATCACCATTTACAACACATCAATGCTCCAAGGAAGAGGGCGCCTCTATTAAATATTTTATATTCACGTATTGCATTATGGGCGTGCAATTTGTTTGATATTCTTGGTGTGTAAAGACCTTTCGTACTGTATTTTTTTTTTAATTTGTTGCGTCTCCACCTTGACGCAACGCGTCTCCAAGCCCCGTTAAGTGGCGTTCAGCGCTTTAGCACTGGGGAGTAATCCTCCATTAAAGTGCTTTTTACTTTTAATCTTTGTCAAGTCTCGTCACGTTGCAGTCAGTCATTGCCTTTTATCCCTTCGGCCAGGGGCTCAACGACGTTAGGTCCCGGGGTTCCTGGCCGGTCACCCAACCACGAACCCGCGAGTCTGGAATGCGCTTAACCTTCGTGACTTCATGGAGCGTAGTAAACGCATTCGGCTAGCGCCGGCGGCGAGGCTCAAAATAGCTTGAGTGTTTTCGGAGAGCATCTGACGATGATTCGGGTTGACAACAAGACTCCTTCCGCCATTTTTAACCTCGACACAAGGTAAAATTCTGAAAGCCAATTATTTAAGAACTATTAGTTTACCTCTGCGTAAGCATTATTGAGTATTGAAGAAGTTGTCAGTATTACTTTGTCTGGGCGCCAAGAAATCGTTTTCTCTCGTAATGCGGACGTGATAGTGTTTTAGAAGGATTTTCCTAAGGATGAGCCAAAGTGACAGTTCGCGTAACAAGTGAACATCACATGTAATTCAGGTAAGAATCCCACCGCCGCCTCAGCTGATCAGCCACACCCCTTCGTAAAGTGATAATGGCTTCTGTGAAAACATCCCTATGAATAAGTCTGAGAATTTCGCTGAGGTATATGCACGTACGCGAGTCCGGGAAATATGTTAATTTAATTATGTGTGTGGAAAATCTCTTAACATGGTCTCACAATCAGTAAAAGAAAACTGCCACGAATGTAAATAGAAAGAAAAGTGATTTTAAGCCAGAAACACGTGTACCGGTACGCATCTTGCATTGAAGTCTAGGTCTTAAAATAAACATAATATTTATCATACAAAAAGTAAACTTAATGTAATGTTTATAGAAAAAAAGATTTTTTAAAGAAGATTACATAATACTGCACTTCCTAATTTCAATTATTTCTCGCGGCGCACTATATTTTTGTCCGACGAGGACATCACAAAACGAAGCGTGGAAGCCATTTACAAGTTAGCCTACCTCAAACGAACTAATGCAGGGAGGGAGTCTGATGGACTCGAGGGCACAACGACTATAGAATCTTCAGTTATTTTGCCAGCACTAGCTGTCACTTTGGCTCATCCTTAGGAAAATCGTTCTATATTACGCGGAGGTCGTACGCCAATGCGTTGTATTCACGGAGACTGCAATACTATGCTAGGCACTCTACCAACCGTCAAAATCTAATTTTCAATGCAGCCAAGACGTGAATTACCTAGCTTTTTTACTGACGATGCTATCCTTTGTGAAACCGCTCGGTTGAAGATTCTCAAACAAATTAATTTCGTGGCGTTTTATTTGGAAAGGCATCTAATTCTCAGAATTTGTCGGCAATAAGAACTGCTATCTCTAGTCGCTTTCCAGTAGCTGGCGCGATCTCGCGAGCGTCTTTGAAAGCAGTTCAACTTTTCAGAGCAGTTTCGGTCGTACCAAAGAGTTTCATCCAGAAAATGTGTTGCTTTTCTCTCTGGAAGCCCGCCCACCGCTTTTACAGAAAACAATATTATAAGTCCAACGTCGGACGTCTAAAATGTATATCCTTTGCTGTTAATTAGCGCCAAGAAATTGTTATAAATTATTGAATTCGAAGTACGGCGGGAAATTTGGATTAATTTTGGCCGCCTATGTGCCAACATACTGTGTGTATATATATATATATATATATATATATATATATATATATATATATATATATATATACTATAATATGGTATTGCAGTATTCGCAAGGATTATTATTGTTAAACTATTTCGTTTATTAAAGTCGTAGGCTTCCGCGGCCAGTCATGTAAATGATCTTGGCTGTCTGGGTGACGCCGCGACGAAGGCTGTGTTGCCGATAGTTTGACCATCTTGTCTTGGTCTTCCTCAGCAGACAAGCTCTGAGGAAGACTACGTCAAGATGTTCGAAACGTCGGCAACACAGCCTTCTTCGCGGCGTCACCCGGACATACAAATTCATTTATATTTTATTTATTGTATTTTTATGTAAGAGTATTTTATTTATTCGTATTCATCAGCATGTGTACTTTGTGTTGCTTGTGTGGCTTTATTCATCAGCATTTTGGCTGCTGCAAGCAGCAAGGTGAAATTGATTATATCCTGTTACTACGATATACATCATCTAAGCACTAAAGCTGTAACTGTATTTCAGATTGTTTATAATAATCGAGTGAACGTTTTTGTTATTTAAGATCTCATCAACATCTAGGTCATTAGGGACCAATATTGGAGTTAACGTTATGGTAACTGTGAAGATCAAACGATATGATGATAAGGGGTGAAAGGATGAACACAAAAACAACCAAGCCCAAGGCGGGATTCGAACCCGCGACCCTTCGGTCCGAGATCACTACGACACAACTACCTTAGTGATCTCGGCCACCGGATCGTCCGAATGAATTTGATGTGACTAAAGATGAAGTTATTATCTATTAATATTCAAGGGAGAAATTCTCGTCAGATTAAAAATCATTTTTTCTTTCTTGATATTCAATATAGTCTTGATAGAACAATTATCATTTTTATTACACCCAACCTCCCAAATTATTCATTCTTGAACATTTCTTATGAAGTTATAATTTGAATTATGTACAATGTAATAATAATTAATTTTCATTAGGTGTACCGGTAATATTTCGTGTCAGAAATAAAATGCCATGCCACTAATAAGAAGAGCACGGCTCCCAGTGTGGCAGAGTTTCGAGTGGAGTTTATGTTCGAAAGAGCAGTGCTGGGTCAATGTTACAGCCAGTAAGAGTCCGGGGTTTCAAGGCAATGCGAACGTATAACACACTGAACTTCGTTTGTCTGTACTTTGACAAACTCAGAGAGTAAATCGAAAATGTATCCACTTACCACGGGTTCGGAAGAGATACTTTCAATTATTTTCTTCCATAATTAATTCTCGGTTTTAAAGCAAAGAGTTGCATTCACAAAATTATTTGTATTAAATGTGTGAGCGAAAGTTTTTAATGGAGACTGAACAATAAAAATAACAAGAAACACTTGTTCAGTCCTACATCTATAAAGCCATATTTCATTTAGTTAATTATTTGTACTCATTAATTCCATGACAAATCGTTGGTTATTATCATATTAATTGCACGCGTGTAATTAAAACTCCACAGCCAGCAATTAGAATTCAAAAAAGGATCAAAATCCTTTAATTATGTCACTGTAACACAGAGATGGATAAGGAATTTCCAGTCGGCCATTAAACATGAACAAAAAATGTGCATTAGAAATTATTTACTATTATGAAGTACATATAAACAATGAATGATTAAAATAAAATTGGTGAAGTAAACGTTAGTTTGACACTAGCTGACTAATGGAACAACATAAAATATTTAATAAGAACAAATTAAATATTTTACTTGTAAAACATTTGGACTCATCACGTTACAAATGTTAAAAATAGAAACCAGTTATATTTACCCGTTCTAAAAAGTATGTCAGCAAAACGTCTCAGTCAGAAGTGACTCTTTTTTTTTTTTTTTACTTTCCGGCTTTTATAAATGTTGTCTTCTCTCTCATACCTGTCTTTACTAATCGTCGGAAGTTTTCCAGGCTTTGTCAGCTTCTTCTAAAATGTCATCGGGTTTACATTCAATATCTTCCATTTACAAACATTTATCCTCTATGTCACTATGGTGATCGTAAGTCACCATGTCAAGCCCACTAAAATAGTTTTTTTTTTCAGAAGCAATACCTCATTAAATATACTCTTATTCATATGTCTCGAATGGTAAAGATGTGCATGAATTTCTCAAAATTTAAATTATTCCTAAATGGAAACGGAAAAACATTGAATGTAATATGTGTGTAAAGGATGTGATCGCAACCGTAATAAGTAAGAAAACTCGCTCCCACTGTCGCTCGTTTTATTGAACATACCACTCGTGTAATTATACTCCTCTTTATCCAATCGTTTCGTTAATTACTATAAAATGAAATCAACTAAATTATTAATACTTAAATATCGTAGGGCATAGAACCTTTCGCTTGCAATATTTACCCAATTTTTGCTGAGAAATTAATTTTTATTATCTAAAAAATCCAATACAAATTAGCGATAAACAAAGAGAATCATGATCAATTGAAACCAGTATAATTTAATTGTTAAGAGATAATTGACGAAATCGAAAAACGGTTCGATTAACATGCTTTGGAAATTTGGTGACTGATGATGAAATGCTGGTAAAAACAACGCAAGTTAATAAACTCATTCCATGAATAGTTTCACTATTTCTTTTTTGCTTTTTGTTTGAGAAATAGAAGTGAAATTATGTGACCCTCAATCAACTACAGCAAATGATCAGAAATAGCTTACCTTGAAGATAATATGCCTAATGCATTCTCTTCTGCGATTTCACTGTAATTATCGGAAATTAAAAGTTTGAAACTATTTATACCTGTCAGGTTTCGTTCAAGCTATCGCAGTGACTTCTCTTCTATGTATCTTGCTGTCTTCTGAGGTAAAAACATTTTTTTAATCGACTGCCTTAATAATTCAATGCACTTTTAATTCTACAGTGTATATTCATCTCCAAACACCGTCCAACGACTCTAATGTCAATGAAACGGAGTGGGATGTTAGATCGTTTATCTTGAAGGACATTCCTGGTAAGCTTACTTTAAAATATTAAATTCATGTGAATGCTTTCAATATGATGATGTCTTTTAATATTTTCGAATCCATCAATATTTAGATAAAACACGAAGAGTGCATCAATTGTATTTGCACACAAAAGGGCCAGTGTCATATATTAAAAGGTCATTCTTCTATTCTAATTTTGACAAATGGTTAGAAACATCAGACTCATTGGAACATGAAAGAAGTACAAATAATCACATTAAGTTCATTGAAAAGAACTATCAATACCGCTTCTTGATAGTTAACATGGCATAGTTAATATAATGTATTTCTAATATCATGCATGAACGACTGTTTAAGACGTAAATTTTGTATGTATTGGCATGAAAGATATACTTGTATATGTGAATATAGCTATTTTCCATTCGTTATTTCAGATGGCTTTTTCTCAGTATTGTAATTCAAAGTCTTCATTGTAACAAAAAATAATTTCCACTTTGCCTAAAACACAATCACAGGGGCGTCTATTCTCTACCACCTGAGAAAACAGTCCTTACTCTATCAAAACTAAATTCGAATATTCTAATTGAATATCACTGTTGCATGAGCTTGGAAGAAGAATAATCAAAATCTGCAAGCGAATCACGTCAGAACGTCAAGCCTATTGCCGGAGTGTCACTCGCTTCAAGCGGGCAGCGAGTCTCGACAAAGGCAGAGATCTCTCGTCCACTGGAATGACCACTCCCCCTCCAGAATGAGCTGCAAACGCGTCCATCGCACCAGATATAAGAGCGGAACAATGATGACAAAATATGCGCCTCCCTCCGACGAGTGATGAAGAAAACCGGACAAAAGGGCTTAACGAATCTCTCAGCGCAACTCATACAAGCTCTGGGAGGATTTCCTGACGTGATTATCAGTGAACGTATGACCCAGAGAAAAAAGCAGTACACTCAGACCGACAGATGGAAGTAGGGAGAAATGGAAAGAATATGTATAAAAAAGACAAGTCAGAATGATAGAATACATATAAGAGCGTTCTTGAGGATGCAGGCAGTCAGAAAAATACACCTGAACTGCCAAGACGAGAATAATAGAAATCAAAGATATATTCTGGAGGAATAAGAAATTAAAATTAATCGGAAGAGCAGAGGTGGAGTAGTAATGGAGAAAAAGGTAAGGAACAACAGAAAAATGAGAAATTGGGAAAACAAGTAAAGAACAGGAAGAAATTAACACGCAGTTCAATGGAAAAGGAAAGAAAAATAATACAATTGATTGAGTGATAGTAGAAAAGAACTTTCCAAATGGAACCGTTTATTCAATTTTTTATCAAATAGATAATGCGTGAATCATGTTCATCACTACTGAAATACCCGCCGAAAACTTCCGTCGTTAAAACTAAAGAGTTAAATTACTAGTAAATGAGAATCTGTTTATAATACTGAGTCTGTTCAATATAAGCAATTTTATAATATTAAATCGCGTACAACAGAATTTAATCGCAACACAAAAGTAAGGAAGAATACGAAGAGGAAGAGAGGAGGGAGGGCGGGCAGAAGGCAACGATGGCAAAATCCTCGTATGCGTCTTTTGTGCGCGCCAAAAAAACGTAAAAGAGATCATTGGAGCGGGGAATCGGAGGGGTGGTACGGGAAAGAGCGATATATGAACGGTTGGCAGTCGAAATATGCGCGGGTGAATCTGCAGGAAAAAAACAAAAGAGGAGCTTCGCGCGACGGAGGAGAGCGGCGCGAAGAGACTAAAACGGCTGCGGACCGTCCCTCCGTTTTTAATTTTCCCCTGCAGCACTGGGCCCACCAACACTCCCCTTCCCTCCTGCACTCATCCCTCATCCCTGCGACTGACGCTCGCTCGCATGCACGCTACCCCCTGTAGTGCTTGCCCCTTCGCCCGACCCGACGTACTACCATCCCTTACCTCGTTCCCGTCGTTCCTATGCTCTTACCACGTCTCTCTTGCTTCTCTCTTTTTACCTAACATTTTACCTAACGCTTCTCTCCCATTTATCTCGTCGCTCTCGCTCCTCTGCTCTTTAGCCCCTTCTGATCGCTTATTATTTGTCCCTTTACCTCGTCCCTCTTGCTTGTCTGCCATTACCTCGTCTCTCTTGCACCTCTACCCTTTACCTAACACCTCTCATCTCTCTCCCAGTTACCTCGCTCCTCTTCCCTTCACCTCACATTTCTCGCTTATCTCTCCTTTACCTCGTCCCCTCGCTCCTCTGGACTTAGGCTGGTTCCTTTCGCTTATCTGTCCTTTACCTCGTCCCTCCTGCTTCATTGTCCTTTACTCGTCCCTCTGGCTCCTCTGCGCTCACCACGTCTACTTTGCTCCTATGCCCTTTACCTTCTTCTACCTTTCTATGGTTCCTCGATTACCCCTTTCTGCATTACTTCACTCCTCTCGCCACTCTCTCCACTATCTCGCCCGTCTCCTCTTTACTTCCTCTCTATTTCCAAGCAAATCTCTCACCCATCCGATCTCTCATTAAAAATCGACAATTTAATATTTTGCTTTCACAACAAAGCTGAAAGGAATCTAGCGTTTTTAATAATGATCACAATATCAATGTTAAATTTAAAAATATTTGTTGTTTTTGTGGTGTATCATAATAAATTATTTTTTATAATGTTATATACTCTAGACAAACATATGAACTGATATGTTGGTGAATAAATAAATTAAAAAATGGTGCTAAAACAAAATATCGTTACAATTAAACATCAACATATTAATATTTTTGTGACAAAGCTATTTTCAATTTCTCTTTTATTGAATTGAACATTCTATCAATGGTCGGACTTTATAATATTTCGAATTCATTATTCACGAAAAACTCAGAATAAACCATTTCAAACACGCATTTTTTCAGAATTCCAGTAGGGTTTAGCACCTAAAGCATCGAAGATTCTTGGTCCTACACCGCTAGTATGCCTGGTCAAAGTTTTTCTAAAGATCAGAAATGGCAAAATAAGGCCATATATTGAACCTAAACGAACGTTTAATAGTTCTTGCTTGTGCGACATGTTGAAACGAGTGTCTGAAACAGCACAACGCACAGATTGCAGAAGAAGGCATCCAAGCGCGTCACATCTTGTGCTTCTCACCAACTCCGCTTCCAACTACGACTTTGGCTTTTCGAGAGAGGCGCAAACCGTACATCACCCTCCCTCGCCTCCCCCACACACTTTCCATTTCAGAAGTCCCACTCTCTCATCCCTCCCTTCACACATCCATACCCACCATCCTCGCGTCGCGTTGCCTCCATTTCTTTCGCTCCCTCCCACACACTTTCCATTTCAGAAGCGTAACCCTCTCACCCCACCCACAGCTCTTCCTCACCACCACCACCAGCACCACCCACGTCTAGCACTCCGCCCCTCCACCACCCTGTTTCACTGTTTTCCTCCCATAACGCGCATCCTCTGTGGGCCGGCACTGCAGTCCCAGCTGGCTCTTGCGAAACTTTAATTGCCTTTCTCCTTTTAGCCCTCGCGCCGGACGGATCTCGAAAGGCTTCGGAAATCTCACGCGTATTACGGCACAATAAGAAGAGCAACGGAGAGAGACATGATATTAACGTGTTTGAGCAGGTTCCGAAGTTTCCCTTTGGAAGCACGCGCTCTCTCAGAGACTTTGCGAGTAATGAGAAAAGTCCTTCCGAAAGGACAGTCGCGCTGTAAACTCGTCTATTCGTTGATTTACTCCGCCAGCTTCAAAGGCATTTGGAGCCCAAGAATCTTGGGAAGAAGCTTGTAGAAGACCGTGGTTCTAACAATAATGGTGCTTGGCACTAGCAGAGAGTTCCAAATACGAATGGATTTCATCAACGTGGGTACAGAGTTCATCGGAATTTTGTGGAAAATGTATAATTTACTACATGCAGGAACAAAAGTATTCCACTTTTTAGGTATCAGGAACCAACAATAGAAACGTTTCTGCCTAAAAATTGCTATTTTTCGTTGTAGCATTATATAACTTTCTCTGTACTACGTATGCAGTAAAACCTGCTATAATTGCACTTCATTCTGTTTATTTAATATGACATACAGTCTATTTTAGTCTTTCGAGAGCCAGTTTTAGGCGTCTAAAATATAATAGTTTAGATACTTACAATCTGCTAATAAGCAGTGAAAAATAAAACTAATACATTTTGATAATACGATACTTTAACGGTACCTTTTAAGCGTAATGAAATCCAACCCAGTTGCTGCAGAAACCTAACCAAAAGCTTTGCAACACTTTGGTTCCAACCCAGCAAACGCCTAAACAATACATTGATAAAGGCATTATCACGATTCGTAAGTCTACGAGGTCAAGACTGAATTCACGCAAGATCTTGTGACCTGCATAATATTTCCTGCAATACTTAAAAAACTAGAGGCGTTGCAACTGCACATATTTCTCGCATTATTGGAGACAGTTACGTAATATTGCAATTTCTGCGGCACCTACACCTCACCTATAGCTTAAAAATGTCCAATTCAACCAAATCAAACTGTAGGCCTGTAGTAGATATCTGCATTTTTTTCGATAGTTAGAAACAACAGCAATTTCCTACTTGACTTAATGAATCAAACATTAATAATATTGTAGTATTTGCAACACATTAAACAGAAATGAATAAGTTCACACAAACATGCCATGATTGCATTGAAGTATGGTTCCAATTTTTAATATCATTTTTTAATAATTTTTTAATCAGCGGTCAAAACTTTTTAAGTAAAAGAAGTATATTTTTTGCTCTGAATTAAATCTACCTTAGATACAGTTCCTTTCATACACATATTATTTCCAACCATATGATCATCATGACCGTCAAAAATGAAAAGAATTCGTTGAATTTGGAACGACTGTGTAGCCATTTTGCGAACTGACAGCGCGTCAAACGAAACGGAAAATTCTAATTTCCAATTTGTTTTCTTTGCGAGTTTCGAAAACATAGAGATATTGCCGAAAATGGAACTATCTTTCCGTTTTTTGCAACATTCGAGGGAGAAAACGAAGGAAAAATTTAGAGTTGGTTTCGAGAAAATAACTTTTAACATTTAAAAATTGCCAACTTTTCAAATACAATTAGGTAAAACTACTCAAAATTTCAAAAAATTGAACATTACCTTATTTAAATATCTATTTTTGATGAGTAGATTTCACTAAGGAAAAAATTATTTTCATTATTGCAGTTGTAGGCAGACACCCAAAAAACCGTTTGCAATTTCCGAAAATTCAGAGTGTGCAACGAAAATGTGCGCTACGCCATTTCTTCGTGCCTCTTTTATTCTACCTCAGGAAAATTAACGAAAAAATTTGTAGCTTTTTTTGAGAAAACTTTCAAAATGTTGTTTAGGTTCCTTGTAAAGTACCCCCAACAATCAAAATGTCACCTTTGGCGATAATCCTGCTTACGTTTTAACCGTAGGCGTTGTCCTCAGACAGTGTTCACAAACAGACACAGTTTGGCCATCAATCGATCTTTTCCTAACAATGAGCAAACAAACGTGAATTGTGACAACACGACGTGTTAAAGAAGTCATTTACAACACATACGTAATGCATATACGTAATACAGGACAGGTCAATTAAAGTTTTTTGTCGGAAAATTTGCCGACTTTTCCCGCAGCATTATAATAATTTTTCTGTACTGCGTAAGCGGTATGCGCGAAAGTAATAAACGTGATTTAATAAGCGAGAAAGCAACAATCTTCTTCCCTGAGTGCGCGTAAAAAAAGTGAGCAATGTCTCTCGCTTGCTTGTTAGCTAGTTGCTTCGAAGTGCAGAAATAAACTTAACTATATACGAACAGATAAAGTCAGAGGTGAAGTCGTTGATGAGTCATATATTTCATCTGATTGCTTCCAACTTCGAAAGTAGTTTTAAATGAGATAAAATTACAAATGCGTTACGGGTTGTTCACATTTTAAAACGAAATTACAAAATTCCCCATATCACCGACGTACTGTACTATGGTTGATATGCGTCTAGATAAATTTGCGCTTTACTTCGTTGCGTTATTCAGTGAGTAGAATTCAAGATATCCATAACTATATAATGAGCATGATAGAACCTGCCAATGGCTAGTATCCTGATTTCCTCATTGGCTATGAAAGTGTTGAAGCATATGTATTGTGTTTGTAGTGTGTATTTCTAAAGAGAGAGCTGCACCCCTCTTTACAACAGTAATGTTCGAAGCTCGATTGCAGGGATTCGCTAGTGCAGGACAGGGGAGTGCTCGAATAATACGTAGATATAATGAGAAGCATTTGTTATTCATTCTTGGTTGCTATCCAGAATCTCATTCAACTCTTCTTGTTTGGAAAACAATGTACCCAAACGTAACAAAAAACACGCACCAGATAAACATACCATAGAAAAGGAACTTTTTATAGTGCTTCAGTTAACCCAATTGAAATGTCTGATTACTCACACCACTCTTCAATTTCTCTAAGATTCTCTTCTCATTAGATTATATTAAATTTGTCCAATATTATCCCTAATAGTAACAAATAGAGTCCAGCGGTGCGAGGCCGGTGAACGAAAGTTAAGAACAAGAAATTTCTATTTGATACTTTAAACGAGAATTGTGTTTTCAATTTATAAGAAAAAACTTTTCTTGCGTGAAGTGCGTTGAAAATTATGTCTTGCGCAGGCGCAAGGATGTTTTATGCTAATCATGTAGGTCAAACGTCAAGCCTTCTCAAGAAATTGGACACGTATATCGAAGCGTCATTTTGCCTTAAAAATGTTCGAGGTTCTAAATACGACGCGCGCGAGTGGGTGTTGTCTTCGCCAAGATCTCACGAGAGTAAGCCAATTTCTTGACGTTTTTAGGATAGAGAAGAAGATTCAGATTGCCTTAAACGTTTATTTGTAAATTCTCATTGATAGTACACAATTCTCGGTTATTGATACCAGTTTAACTGTCCGGAAATATATTCCAGAGCTGAACGTGGCCACAATGCCATCTAAAGGAGAACTTGAATTATACCATCTTTTGATGTAGCTGTAGAAGTAGTTTCTATTATTGTATTATATTTTCAATTATTTTCCATTGTACATGTGGAAACGAAACAAATAAATATTTTTCGGCTACACAATATATTATGCATTATTATTATTATTATTATTATTATTATTATTATTATTATTATTATTATTATTATTATTATTATTATTATTATATAGGTGCCCTGGTCGATATTGAGGTTGCTCCGTGCCTGCATGTAGCCTCAACGGCCACGGCCCAAACACCGACGAAATCCACGGTTGGTTAATGACTTGTTATCAACTACGTCTGCGTAATGTAAACCCATAGCTTCTCTGCTTCTGACTCTATATGTCTTACCTGCCCTCGACTGTTTAAAGACACTTACTGCATGCACCTGTTTCGCAATTATGTGCTCTGCTGACTATCGACTCGTCACCTCTACAGCTCGGACGTTGCCTCTCAATTCTTCCGGTCGGTCTCCCGACGCCGCTTACATCACATCCGAGCACCTCTTCCAGTAGAATGACAGTCGCCACCTCCCCATCGCATCCCCTCCCCTTCAGCAGGAGACTGAATACTAATGAAAATTATCAATGCGTTTGCACGAGTGCTCTAATATAACTTCCACTCATGGCCGTCGAAATATCCTTTAGAGCAGTAGACTTTTGTTTCTTTACCGTGTGATATCTTCAGGTATCTCTCCTTAGGTGCAGCATCTCGGCTGGAACAAGTTCTAAACCCCCTACATATATGTGATAGTGCAGTGCAAACAAGGGTTTGTAAAGAAGGGGAATAGATAGGCAAGAAAGAGGAAGAAAAGATCGCGCGGGGCTAGTGGGCCGTTTGTTAGAGTACTACTTCGACAGTCACTTGGTATTGATTTGAGAAACCCCACAAAACTACCTATCAGAGCAGTCGGCCGCTTGAATTCTCTTCCAGTAAGCGTGTGAATTCGATCTAGCTATCGAAAATCTTCTATTGTCAGGGCGCGAACACTAGGATCTCTCGGTCAGAGTTTCTACAATGCTGGCTCTAAGATAAACTCAGTTGGTGCGAGCACGAGTAAAATATATCAATCTTACGATTCAAATCCACAACCTTTGATCTAAAACGCACTTGTGCGCATCTGCATGACACCCCTATACTAGGTCGCCCAAACTTCTGCCTAGTTTACCAAGGAGCAAGTTCAGGGCTGCTTCTGGCACCGTTGTGCCACGTTGCGTACGAAATATGCCCAATCACGGCATCAACTCAGACGCACTTTAAACGCGCTTCGTTCGGCGTAGAAGTAATGAACGTGAGCGCCTGAGTTTGACGTCCTCGTCATGCGGAGGCTTCCGGAGCGGAGTGTTGGCTACTTTCATCTTTGGAGGACGGGCAAAGACCCTCGTTCACGTCCTCAAAGCTCTCAGGCGAGCTCTTCTGTAACGGCTAAAGCGCTCTGCGAAAACTCCATTCCGTTTACGACAACCGTCGTAAAACGCAGTACTGTCGTAGTTGAGAGATTGCCGGATCTGCGTGAGGATTATCTTCTTCCCGCGTGTTCCTTCGAGGCTCACGCCAAGCCCAGCTAGCAAACTTCACGGCAAGACGGGGACTGCTCTGATCTTGCATGAGATTAATCGTAAACTAACTTTCATAAAATGTATTGACGTTTGGAAGTCTCAATATTTGAAAAATATGTTCATTGTTGCGTATTGATGTTCATCTCATAAAAGTATGTATTGAAGTAAAATGCATTAGTTGATTGCTTAACAGATTTCAGTTTTGAATTTTAAATTTTAAGATAGATTTACGCTGATATTATATCAGGACGTTAAGTCTTGCACGCTGAAAAAGTAAATTTACCCCCACTTATATTTCCAATAGCTCTTTGTACTTTGTTGTGTGTGCGAGCTCGCAGACGAATGTTTCTAAACGTAGTATTATTTTTATGTGTTGACAATGTTAAGTTTTCTTTGCCCGTGCATTTTTACATTGGGTCTGAATTTTAGATATTTGAACGTCGTATTAAAATATATCGTAAACAATCTTCTTTAGAATTAAATAAATGTAGTTTGTATTTCCCAGAAATATATCATTTGGCTATTCCAATATTTCACACAAAATATTGTCTATTTTAAAAAAAATTGTGACTTAATTATTTTCCTTTAATAATATATACGGAACATTACGATCATTTAAAACATACACGTACTCGTATCGTTGAATATCAAGGCCGCACAATTCTATGGTAATGATTGTCCTTCCCCGTTGCAAATTGAAGCTTACGCAAGCAGCCATGATGGGGGCAAATTTACGCGCCTAATTCAAATACTTTGAAATTTTACAGACCTTTCCGCTTTTTTGTAGGTCTGAGTACGTAGAGTGGAAGATTTATTAAATCACTTGCTCATTGTTTAAAGTAAGATAAGCAAAAGTAACATGCAGACATCAAACGTTTATGAATCTCTGACATACTACCATACATATTTATCGTACAACTGTATACAGCATTCATTATCACTGTTGTTTAAAGCGGGTCGCCCACGTAGTTTGGGGTACTTGTAATAGCGTGTTTGAAAACAAAAACTCAGCGTTACATTCTATTTGCAAATATATTACTCTAAAAATGGATTTGTAAGTATTTCACGAGGTTGTCCAGTCCGTGATAAGTTCATATTATATTAAAGCCATAGAAGTTATTTTCTTGAAAATATGCGATTTTTATAGGTTTGGGATATTTTCCCTCACAAAACATCATATTGTAGATGTCGAGACGTTTCTTTCGGAAACTTCTGTAATCATTTCTAAAAAGCAATCCTCTAATCTACACTCCATTAAAAATTGTATATCTTGACGTTGTGAATCTTTTTTCAGTAAAAGAGTACATCACAATACGCTAAATTTCCAGAATTATTTATTAAAATATAAACATTAAATAAGGTATTTTTGATACTCTTCCAATATAAAAGCAAGTTTGGTTTGCAAAATGCATGTAAACACTTGAAGTAAATGAAAAAATGAATCGGAATTTTATATATTCTCTCTCTCTCTCTGTGTATATATATATATATATATATATATATATATATATATATATATATATTGTGACGTCATCGGATTAGACAACCCCATAACGCCACCATCAGCTACGAAAAGAAGCCCCCACGAACAGAGAGGAGTAGGGTACGCGGCGGAGCGATGGCTTGTAAACGCGCCATCTACCCACAGCTTTTCGAACTCTGACGCCCGAACTAGCGAATAATGTTTTTCCGGGAGGTCACGAAAAGAGGAGAATATTCACCCCTCCAGAATTTCCCCAGGGGCGAGTACCATAAGTATCGGGGCGCGCCTCGGAGGAGCTCTCTATGATTGCAGCAGCGACGGTGACAACTGAGTTCTGAAGGCGATTGTAACTTGATAGCATAGGAGTATATTTTAACTTAGTAGTTTGAGAAGCGTATCAACGAAAGTGATGTAGTTAAGAAGTGGAGTGCACGAACATTCTTCGCATTAACATTCTCAATATTTGAGAGAGCAAGTGAAGTGATTGTTTGACTTCGAAATGATTTCAAATTTGTAAAATTCGCGCAGTAGAACATTAACTAAATCCAGCATCTCATATTGCGCGCTGAGACCCTCCCCCCCAAAGTGTGGTAGGTAGGCCGAGGATTTAAAGCATAACTTCAGCAACATTAATTATTCGAGGCTGGAAGCGCGAAAAAAATTGGACGAGGCGCGGCAGAAGAAGAAGGACGACCCCAGGAAGAGCGAAGCGTAGGTGAGAAAGATTTGGACTGGAACGAGAATCGTGCGAGGTCGGAGAACGGGAGAAGGGTGTGGAAATTGTAGGCGTAGCGGAATCCAGAGTTCGAGGGAAGGAAACTGGTAACGTCGTGGGACAGCAAGCGGAGACGGGTGGCAACGCGAGGCTGCGAGCGGCAGAAAATCCCCAAGGTTACCTACAGGCGAGCGATGCGGAGCTGTTGAGGTAAAAGAACTGGCAACTTTTATGCGGCGATCAGTTGGGGAAAGAGAATAGCAGTAAATACACGACAATTCGTGTTAAAAGTGGGGAAAAGTCCAGAATAGGTGGGAGAAGTATTCCGAACGATGTGAGTGGCAGTTTCAAGTTCATTTACTGCGCGTGTTATTGATTCATTCAAAGAGGCCATACCTTGTACAATTTTACTTAAATAATTCATGATTTTCACATGTTGTACAGTTGATGTTATCTGGAAAAGTCATAGTTTATTGTATTGTGTTAAAAGTAATTGCTTTCTGTGATATGTAAAGGGGTCAGATTTAAGTAACGTGTATGTTACGTTTTATTGTTTTTTCTCTTTAAAGTTCAGTGTTATAGTGAGTGCGAAGCCCAAGGCTAGCACCTGTGAACGGGATACCTTAGAACAAGTGTAAAACTCATTTTAAAGCCGTGCACGGAAAAACTAGAGAGTAGAAAGAGTAAAATAATGTGGTAGATAAAATTCAGAAAGAGGAATGAGCAAATTGTGAATTGTAATTGGTGAAAGTGTGTTCAGGCAGTCGAGGTGACGCCAATTTTTTGTTTTGCCTTGTTTTCTGTTTTTTTTCAGTGACCAACTATTTAAAGTGCATAATCCTGTTATATAATTGTGACACTGTAATTTTTCATTGAATATATGCTCATTTTATTCGTATTTTATCTGATTCATTGTGTCAAGGGTTCAGACCTTTCTCATACCCAAAAGATCCTGCTTCCTGAGAATTTTAAGCTCGCTTCACGAGCATTCATACTATCACGCTCTCACCACGTGCTGGAAGGTAGTAGGTGGGTGTGTTAGAACATATATATATATATATATATATATATATATATATATATATATATATATATATATATATAGAGAGAGAGAGAGAGAGAGAGAGAGAGAGAGAGAGATTTTTGAAGTTCCCATAAGCCTCTAGAGAAAAAATCTCAGTATTCCAGTATTAAGTTTGAATTTTGAGAATATAAATACTTCTTTACTTCCTGACGAAATTTTGCAAGTGCTCTCCAAAGAAAGTGGTAATTTACAGAATTAAACTAATCTACCTTCACATGAAATTAAAATTCACCAATTTTATTCCTATTCACGACCATCAAATTAAATAGTAAAAGTAGCCATCATATTCAATAGGTTACATCAAAGAGTTAAATGATATACTTGTGAAATTACAGCGTGCAGGCTTTCGTCTCATGATTTGTATATCTTCTTATCATATAGAATCTTCTTCTTTTGCAAACAAAAAACAACAACAACATATAAACGATAATGAAATACCTCCGCAATTCGCCTCAGTGCGCATATGGTTGCCCCCAACATGGCTGCTAGGAAACGATTCAATTTGCAACGCTACACTAGTGGTATGCGGGTGGGTCTAGTACACTATTCCAATGTCTTTGTTGAATATAGGTCGGTTGATACATTGTCTTTTACTCAAATATCTACTACCTTTTCAAAGAGTTTTTATTGTGTACCCGCCTACCTAAAAGAAACATAGATTTCTGATATGAAATAAATACATTTGAATTTGTTATTAAAAATTATATGCACTTTTTTAAAGACTTTGATATTTCCAATTGCGCACTTCTCAAAACTCAAATACGAATTATATTAACAAAATAAAGTGCGCAGTGAATTATCAGTAAAGTACAAATTGTGTCATTTTAAGCAGTAAAATTAATAAATTAAAACTTAATTGTAAAATTTTTACTTTGCTTACTTACTTACTTACTATATTTTACTTACTTACTATATTTAAAAACGAGGATTTGGGTCATAAGAGAAAGAGTAACAAAATAAACATCTATGCTGAAGATTTTTTTATTGAGGTAAATAGAGCGATGCCAAGCACAAGTGAGCAATACATAGCAAAGGTGCAAAGAGCGCTCGGAAAAAAAGAAGGGCTGGATTAGGAAATATGGAAACGAACAGTGAGTGGGTGTGATCCTTAGAGCTTCTCCTGCAGGTAGCCGTACATGTAGTAGCCGTAGCGCGCGAAGTAGTAGGCGCGCTGGCACGCGCTCAGGTCCATGCCGTTGATGGTGTCCACGTGCTTCTGGGTGGTGGCCTCGTCGGGGATGAGGTCGGGGTTGGCTTCGGCCAGGCGGTGCACGGTGTCGGACGACATGCGTCCGTCGGGGCCCACCCACTGCGCGTCCTGCAGCGCGCACAGGAAGACGCACGCGTCCTGCTCGGAGATGGCGGGCGGCGGGCGCTGGCCGGGCGAAGAGCGCATCTCCTCCAGGCAGTACTCGGCCGCGCGCCCTGACGCCTCGCAGCAGCGCTGCACGTACTGCGGGAAGTTGCGCAGCGACTCCTCCGGGCCGCCTGAGCCGTAGCCCAGCGCGCCCGCCACCAGCACCAGCGACAACACCGCGCTCAGGGACAGCATGGCTCTCGGGATTCACCAGAGCTCCAACGGGCACGTCGGCACACTGCGATGCCAAATCTCACCTCTGCGGGGTTTTTATACGATTTGCAGTAAGCAGGATTACAACGCAAAGGATACTCAGCCAACGCTTGTAGACGTTCCATTTTGATAACACCGATTTACAATATCAGAATTGCGGAGTAGCCGCCTGCATAAATCTTGCAAAGACCTCGGAACTCAATAGTAAAAGTGGTTTGTACGCGTATTTAGTATCTCCTGTTTTCCATACTCTGTGAAATTGTGTCCACGCTCACACAAAGCTTATCATCTAATTACAGATGAATCGGTGTAACGTTTTCTTCAAGAATTTTTCTTTCCGATTCGCAATGTAGGTTACCATGCAATAAAAGAGATTCACCCAAAGCAATGCATTTATGTCGTTCTACTTTTGATAGAGGATAAGCTTATATACAAGAATGTTAATATATTCGAGGTGAGCTTGTAATCTATTTTAGATTCACTAGAGAATGCATAAAATATGAAATGAGAAACACAAATATATTACTTTTAATGAAAAACAAAATTAGCCATTAATCAAATATATTGTTTGAATATTCATTCATAGAGCGAGGAAAACAATAAAAAATGATAATATAGTAGGACATCGTTCGTACAATTTTAAATTATAATAAAATAGTTCTAATTATTTTAAAAAGGTTGAAGAATATTTTTATATTAATTATTTTACGAAGAATAGCAAACAGTTATTAACCTGCTTACATTAAAGAAACGTGTAGCGAAATGACATAAATGAAGGTTTATTGGAAACTTAAGGTTACCGGACGTATGATAAATTAATTAATGAAAAACCGTGTGTTTACCTTCGTTACGAGCGGACGTATCATTGGAGGACTAAGGAAATTAAAATAATCACTGCAATAGTGATTTGGAATAAAAGAAGTATTCTTTAAAATAATTACTGTAATAGTGATTTGGAATAAAAGAAGATGGAAAACAGACTTTTACATTGATAATTCTCTTTATATACATATTTAAATCTGAATATTAGAGTAATCATCCCAACTACCAATCGTCTGAAATGGGCATGTTCACCAATAACAACCTCGACACGGGGCAAATCATCAGAAATGCTCTAGAACCTCTTCTGGACATTAACACCGAGGTGCCTAATGATAATATTATAACTGATACATCGAATTCAACTCCTGTAGAGGATTTACAAATAATTCAGTTAAAACAACAACAATGTCAACAAGAGCAAATACTCCAGAAATGGCGTTTACAAAAACAACATTCTTTCGCAATCCATTGCTGGCAATCCACTGATCTATCTGCAACCCCCACAACAAAGTAGCACACAATCCAGTGATACATGAAAATCAATCCTGTAGAGGATTTAGAAATATTTCATTTCTAAGAACAACAAATTCAATAAGTGCAAAAACTCTAGCAATGGCAGATACAACAACAACAAAAGCATTCATTGTCAGTCCAGTGCCAACATTCACCCCAGTGCCAGCATACAATCTAGTGATGAAGGATTTGAAATTCAGTCAAAGCAGGTTTCATCTGGTAAAAGAGTAATATCAACAGGGAAAAGTGCCCACAGAAAGCGTTTGGGTGATAGTGTACACCCAGAACAATGTAAAAGATTATCTGCTACAGTAAATGATGAAATTAATTCAAGTATTCCCACTGGCAATAAATTCGCTTTTCCCAGTGAAATAAAAGAAAATTAAGAACAAGGTGTGCTTATTAAAATTTCTCCAATTTTTATCAAGATAAAACATATTATGAGCTAGTAAAAGATATTCAAAAGGTTGTAGACAGTCAATTTGCAACAAAAAATGTTAAAAATGCTATTAAAATTATATTTCAAGCCATCAACGACTTTAGGAAATTTAGAAAAAATTGCAAAGAAACCAAAAATTCATTCTATACTTTCACAGATCCAAAAATATGAACAATTTCCGTCATTATAAAAGACTTACAAACTTCACAAAATTATCCAGTGATAAAAGTATACAGACAGTACAAAAGTATACAGAAGATTCGACAAAAAAGATCAGTTACTAAAGCGAAATGTTCAAGATGTGCAATTTAGTTACATGGCAATTTTTTTAAATCAACTTTTACTTTCTTGCATTAATTGTATTCCTTGTATTTATTTTTACGGTGTTTCCTGCCTTTTAATTGCATTCAACATAATCTTTCATTTTTTCTTGTTAATATAAATAGGAATAACTTCATTTCACATACATCAATGTCCTGCTCATAAAACTAAAGTGTGTCATTAAAAATTATATTTTTTCTCAGTTTTCATATATCAATCTGAAAAAAGCATTTACTCCACAAAGACAAAAATTATGTTACATAGTTTTAATGTTCAAGAAGTACATTTATTTATTCAACTGATTTGGAACATCCTAAGGAAACGCAATTTTAATGATATTGATGTTTTTCCTTTTCATGACCTACATTGATAATCTGGAGCAATTATAAATAACTGCTCATGTTTTGTTTATCAGAATGTTGTGTCAAAATGATCCAGAAAAGTTATATACTTTTGTAAAATACATTAGTATTAAAAGCATTGGTGCTAAAAACCTATTCTCTGAAGGCTACCAATTTTTATTTCATACACTTCAAATAGGTTTTAAATAATTTTTGAAAGATTAATGAGTAAGTGAGTAAATGAGTAAAAGGTCGAATGTAAGAAAGAGAAATTCGAAATAATATACAAATTCTAACCTACGAATCACCCAACTGTCTGAAATTAGGTTCACACAGCACAGTAAAATTGGAGCGGGCAATTAATTTCTCGCCAAAATACACCAAAAATACTCATATTTTCTAAAATTTCAACATGGCGTTATGTGAAGATGTTTTCGATAAACACTTTTCATTAAAACAAAAAATTGTATCTTCACAATTGTATTTGTAGGAAAACGAAGCGCAGTAATTTCGGAGCGGGCGATTTTGTAAGTCGTCAATTACACAAAAATATTAATATTTTCAAAAAATTCATGACGTTATTTGAAGTTCTGTTTTTTGATAAACTCATATCATTAAGAAAAAATTGTAGCTTAATAATTGTTTTAGGAAGAAAAAATATAATTTTTTTACAATTTTCATAAAATCAGGCATGCACCATTCTTGTGCTTTACGCTATTGAAGGTCCCAATTTAATCACAACATACGCCATTTTTAAGAAAAATTGGTTTAAAGAAAACCGCTAGAGGTCCTACAGAATGGCATAGACTTTCTGTATGCAAATTATTCTAATTTCCTTGGTGTGGACTGACTGTAAGGTCTTGCTCCATTCTTTCGCCAGCTGCCATCTGTCGTTGCCGAAAGTAAGTTTGTATTGACATTTTCTCAACTTTTCGGTTTCCTAGTAATTGAACAGAAATGTTACTATATGAATATTACTGAAGAGTAAAATGTCGTCTGAAATCGCAATTTTAATTGAAAAATTTGGAACTGTTTTTAAGAAAATGGCGTTTAACAGTTACTTTAAATGCAAACTTTGAAAATCATTTTTGACATGAATCTATTGTGTCTACGAACAATTTCATTTGAAGTATTTGAGAAATTTCTACTCACAAATGTAATAATGTATATAAATATATGGAATTGTGCATATTAACAGCTCCAGCGATATTTAAAAAATACATTTGTGCAATTTAAAAATATTATCTTTTCGTCATATTAAAGAATGCAATTACGAATAGCACTATCCGTTGGAAAAGTTTGAAGAACCTAGAGGTGCTACAGAATGGCACAGACTTTCTCATTTAGCAATTTTTTCTAATTTCCTTGGTGTAGTCTGGCTTTAAGGTCTTGCTCCGTTCTCTGGCCAGCTGCCATCTATCGTCACCTAAAGTAAGTTCTTTTGACATTTTCTCAACTTTTCGGTTCCGAAAGAGTAAAACCGAAATATTACTTCAAGAATATTAAAGAAGAGTAAAACCACGTACTAAATATAAATTTTCATTGAAAAATTTAAAGCAGTTTTTAAGAAAACGCTGATTAGACATTACTGTAAATGCGAAATATGAAGCTCCTTTTTACAGGAATCTATTGAGTTTTCGAAAAACTTTATTTAGTCATTTTAAGCACTTGTATGTATATGTATATGTATACGAATGTGTATGTAAACAAATCGACGGTAATGTGCATATTAACGGGGTGAGAGATATTTATAAAAGAAATTATATTCGAGTAATTTTTGAAACAACAAAACAATACACCAAAAAGAACTTTACGTCCTATTAAACAATGCAATTTGCTCTGCCCATTGGAAAAATTTGAAAAAAAAAATTGGTGCCATATTTGAGAAAATAGCGTTTGAGCGATTCTGAAAATGCGGGCGTTTGAGCTCATGTTCACAGAAAAGTGTTGTTTTTTAGAGAGACTTTATTTGACATTATTTAAAGCACATGTACTCATAAATATAAAACTGAAGAAATCGTCTCTAAAGTAAGTATTACCGATGTGAGAGAAAAGTCAAGAAAAATACATTTTTATAATTTTTGAAAAAAAAAAACAAAACAAAAGAATAGATCAAAATGGGATATATGTAAACGGTTTGTTTGGCACTAACCCTACCAAAAATTTAAAGAAAATTTGGAGCTGTTTTCGAGAAAATTTGGTTTATGTAACTTTTTAAAATTGAAAATATTTCATGCACTATTGCACTATTGCAAAACGACTAAAATTTACAAAAAATCAACATGACCTGAATGGAAGAACTATTTCTGGCCATCAAATTTCATTTGAAGGTGAAGTCTCTTATCTTCAATATTGTAGTTGTGAGAAGTTGTCGAAAACAATTCATACTTTTACAATTCCCGAAAATTCAGAGATAATCCTCAAAATCGGGTCTATGCCACCTTCATAAGTATATTTAACTCTTTTCTTACAAGAAATGTACGGAAAAAAATTGGTGCCATTTTTGAAAAAAAAAATTGAAAATAAACCTAAGAGTTCATATAAAGTCTCCCTAAAGTAATGAATTTTTTTCAAAATCGCAGATCTTCAGCTCACGCAAAAACGAGTAAATGTATTGGAAGAAATGCGGTTTGGGCGCTTCTTGTAGGTTTATTCACATGCACCAGACTGACAGACGGACAGAAGAACGGACAGATGGAGGGACAGACGGGCGGACAGACGGGCGGACAGGCGGGCGGGCAGGCGGACATTTTGCTTTCATTTGTTTTTTTGGCATCAAGCACTCCCAAAGAGGGATTCTGGCTACACCACGTGCTAGAGGATTTTTTTCTCTTAATTTAGCAACTGCTTTCATTTACTTTTTCGTTACCAGAGCCGTTTTTTCGCGCAGCATGATATAGCTTTCTCAATATTACCTATATTACTCCGTGTACACGTATGTATTTGAGAAAGTAAAAATTTGGAGCCGTTTTTGAGAAAAAAAGCATTTGAGCGTTTCTGAAAATGAGGAATTTCATGTTTATATTCACAAAAAACTGTTGAGTTTTCGAGAACTTTTATACGACATTATTTAAAGCATATGTAGACATAAATACAATAATGCGAACAAATTGCCGCTAATCTTAATAGGAACGACGTAAAGAGACAACGCAAAAAATTACAATTTTGTAATTTTTGAAAAAACAAAGGAATAGAGCAATATGGCGTATATGTCATCGTATAGCGTTCGTTTGGCACTAACCATTAGCACAAAATTTATTGCCGGGCTCTGATAACTAAACAGTGCAAAAGAACAGTTGCTAAATTAAGAGAAATAAATTCTCTAATACGTGGTGTAGCCAGAATCCCTGTTTTGGGAGTCATTGATGCCAAAGAACCAATTCAAAGCAAAACGTCCGTCCATGTATCCATCTGTGTAGTGTATGTGAACAATATTAGCGTCTGAACTATGCGTAGGATTTTTACCAAATTGAAGAAACCTCTGTACATCTGGTCTGAGTCGAAGCTCTGCTATATTGAAAAATATTCATTAATTTCTGGGCGTATTATATATGAAGCTCCCCGAACATTTCCAAAATTTTCTCAAAAATGGCTCCAAATATTTCCTTGAAATTTCTTGTAAGAATAAGGTAAAATACACGTATAACGGTGGCATATGTCCGATTTTCACAGTTTACTCTGAAGTTTCGAAAATTGCAAAAGTTTGAATTATTTTTAGCGTCTTCCTACAACATTAAAATTAAAGATAGAGATTTTTCCATCAAATGAAATTTGTTCTCCATAAGTAGTTCGTTCATTAAAGTCATGTAGTTTTTTTTTTTAATTTTAGTAGTTTTCGTGCAATAGTGCGTTTAATATTTGCAATTTTAAAGACAATTACGAAAACAAGAGTTTCACAAAAACTGTTCCAAATTTTTTCTTTAAATATTTGGTAGTGATAGTACCAAATACACCCTATTCGACGACGTAAACATTATATTGATATGTTTTGTTTTTTCAAAAATTACAAAAATGTAATTGTCTTTCACGTCGGAAATATATACACTAGAGGCAATATCTTCATTTTACTAGATTTATTAGTTCTTGTGCTTTAAATAATGTCAATTAAAGTTTCTCGAAAACTCACCAGTTTTCTGTAAACATGAGCTCTCAATTTCTCATTTTCAGAAACGCTCAAACACCATTTTCTCAAAAATGGCTCCGAATTTTTCCAATGGATAGTGCTAATTGCACAGTTTAATATGAAGTAAAGTTCATTTTGCTGTATTCTTTTTTGCTTGCTGTATTTACACAAATATAATTTTTTGAAATATCTCTCGCGCCATTAATGTGTACATTTCAATCGATTATATCAATTTCATCCTATTCAATCGATATTATTGCATTTGTTAGTATAAGTAATTTAAATGACTTGAAATGAGTTTTTCGAAAACGCAATAGATTCCTATGAAAAACGAGCTGCAAATTTCGCATTTACAGTAATGCTTAATAACCTTTTTCTTAAAAACGGCTTCAAATGTTTCAATGAAAATTGCTCTTTAGGACGACGTTATAGCCTTCTTTAATATTCTTAAAATATAATTTAGATTCTTCTATTCGGAAACCAAAAATTTACGAAAATTTCAGAAACCTTTTCTTTGGGCCGCAATAGATGGAAGCAGACAAGAAGAAGGGACAAGACTGTACAGTTCCAGTCCACACAAGGAAACCAGAAAACTTTACTACGAGAGAGGCTGTGCTATTCTGTTCATTCGATTTCGGATTATCAATTTTGGAGAAAATCGGCTCAATGGTTCAGCCGCAAGCGTTTTTTACTGACGGACAGACAGACGTTTTGCCGTCAATCGACATTTCGGTATCAAGGGCCCACAAATTGGGTACTCAGGTTACACCACGTGTTAGAGCATTTTTTTCTAAATTTAACATCTGGATTTATCCATTTTTTGTTGTCAGGGCCCTGCAATAAGTTTTTCTGTTGAAAATTCGCTGTTTTTTCGCGCAACATCGCATGACTTTCTGTGTACCGCCGTAGCGAGAAAGTAAAAATATCTTCCTTAAATAATGTAATACATGTATTTTAGATCGTTTTTGTAATTGTGGATATTTGCGAGTGAGCTGTGTACTTCAAACAGAAACTGGCAATGGGTGATTCTATTAAACAAATAAAATTGAATTAAAAACGTAGCTTCGTAGCGGGGATTCGTAGCTTCTGGGTGCTACATACTCATTAGGTTCCATCTACTTGCAAACTTGCGAAAAATAACGCCGATGCATCTGTAATTAGATGATAAGTTTTGTGTGAGCGTGGACACAATTTCACAGAGTATGGAAAACAGGAGATACTAAATACGCGTACAAACCACTTTTACTATTGAGTTCCGAGGTCTTTGCAAGATTTATGCAGGCGGCTACTCCGCAATTCTGATATTGTAAATCGGTGTTATCAAAATGGAACGTCTACAAGCGTTGGCTGAGTATCCTTTGCGTTGTAATCCTGCTTACTGCAAATCGTATAAAAACCCCGCAGAGGTGAGATTTGGCATCGCAGTGTGCCGACGTGCCCGTTGGAGCTCTGGTGAATCCCGAGAGCCATGCTGTCCCTGAGCGCGGTGTTGTCGCTGGTGCTGGTGGCGGGCGCGCTGGGCTACGGCTCAGGCGGCCCGGAGGAGTCGCTGCGCAACTTCCCGCAGTACGTGCAGCGCTGCTGCGAGGCGTCAGGGCGCGCGGCCGAGTACTGCCTGGAGGAGATGCGCTCTTCGCCCGGCCAGCGCCCGCCGCCCGCCATCTCCGAGCAGGACGCGTGCGTCTTCCTGTGCGCGCTGCAGGACGCGCAGTGGGTGGGCCCCGACGGACGCATGTCGTCCGACACCGTGCACCGCCTGGCCGAAGCCAACCCCGACCTCATCCCCGACGAGGCCACCACCCAGAAGCACGTGGACACCATCAACGGCATGGACCTGAGCGCGTGCCAGCGCGCCTACTACTTCGCGCGCTACGGCTACTACATGTACGGCTACCTGCAGGAGAAGCTCTAAGGATCACACCCACTCACTGTTCGTTTCCATATTTCCTAATCCAGCCCTTCTTTTTTTCCGAGCGCTCTTTGCACCTTTGCTATGTATTGCTCACTTGTGCTTGGCATCGCTCTATTTACCTCAATAAAAAAATCTTCAGCATAGATGTTTATTTTGTTACTCTTTCTCTTATGACCCAAATCCTCGTTTTTAAATATAGTAAGTAAGTAAAATATAGTAAGTAAGTAAGTAAGCAAAGTAAAAATTTTACAATTAAGTTTTAATTTATTAATTTTACTGCTTAAAATGACACAATTTGTACTTTACTGATAATTCACTGCGCACTTTATTTTGTTAATATAATTCGTATTTGAGTTTTGAGAAGTGCGCAATTGGAAATATCAAAGTCTTTAAAAAAGTGCATATAATTTTTAATAACAAATTCAAATGTATTTATTTCATATCAGAAATCTATGTTTCTTTTAGGTAGGCGGGTACACAATAAAAACTCTTTGAAAAGGTAGTAGATATTTGAGTAAAAGACAATGTATCAACCGACCTATATTCAACAAAGACATTGGAATAGTGTACTAGACCCACCCGCATACCACTAGTGTAGCGTTGCAAATTGAATCGTTTCCTAGCAGCCATGTTGGGGGCAACCATATGCGCACTGAGGCGAATTGCGGAGGTATTTCATTATCGTTTATATGTTGTTGTTGTTTTTTGTTTGCAAAAGAAGAAGATTCTATATGATAAGAAGATATACAAATCATGAGACGAAAGCCTGCACGCTGTAATTTCACAAGTATATCATTTAACTCTTTGATGTAACCTATTGAATATGATGGCTACTTTTACTATTTAATTTGATGGTCGTGAATAGGAATAAAATTGGTGAATTTTAATTTCATGTGAAGGTAGATTAGTTTAATTCTGTAAATTACCACTTTCTTTGGAGAGCACTTGCAAAATTTCGTCAGGAAGTAAAGAAGTATTTATATTCTCAAAATTCAAACTTAATACTGGAATACTGAGATTTTTTCTCTAGAGGCTTATGGGAACTTCAAAAATCTCTCTCTCTCTCTCTCTCTCTCTCTCTCTCTCTCTATATATATATATATATATATATATATATATATATATATATATATATATATATATATATAATTCTATTACGCCCACCTACTACCTTCCACACGTGGGGAGAGCGTGATAGTATGAATGCTCGTGAAGCGAGCTTAAAATTCTCAGGAAGCAGGATCTTTTGGGATCTTTTGAGAAAGGTCTGAACCCTTGACACAATGAATCAGATAAAATAGGAATAAAATGAGCATATATTCAATGAAAAATTACAGTGGCACAATTATATAATAGGATTATGCACTCTAAATAGTAGAAAACAAGGCAAAACAAAAAATTGGCGTCACCTCGACTGCCTGAACACACTTTCACCGATTACAATTCACCATTTGTTCATTCCTCTTTTCTGAACTTGTATCTACCACATCATTTTACTCTTTCTACTTTCTAGTTTTTCCGTTCACGGCTTTTAAAATGAGTTTTACACGTGTTCTAAGGCGCTAGCCTTGGGCTTCGAACACACTGTAACACTGTGAATGTTAAAGAGAAAAAAACAATAAAACGTACTTAAATACACGTTACTTAAATCTGACCCCTTTACATAACACAGAAAGCAATTACTTTTAACACAATACAATAAACTATGACTTTTCCATATAGCATCAACTGTACAACATGTGAAAATCCATATAATTAATACAGTAAAATGGTGATCTGAGATATAGATAACCACTAGATGTATTAGTATGATCAGGGTGTTTATCGGTGTAAAAAAATTTTCTATTTCCGCAATTGTAATCAGTTTTGCATTTTCGTAATTCTTAAAAAGTTATTAACAAAAAAATAATTAAAACAATAACACAACGTCCTGCGCAAAATATGAGTTGGGGAACCTGCGGCATATCATTATTATAACGCTATGTCTCCGAGCGCATGGCCAAATATAAACAAATTGAACAATGAAAGTTGTGAATGTAAAAAAGTTTACTGAGTTACAGACTGACAACCAAGTGTAATAAGGTATTCACAAAAAAATAACTGTTACAAGAACTCAACGTTCTTCGCAAAATTTAAGTTGGCGAACCTGTAACTGCTGAAAGCGAATTTTGAAAGCGCCAATACATTTGGTGTTCGTGTGCGGTTCGGTGCGGTTGAACAGCGAATTTAGTTACAGAGAAGTGGCAGCGAATTTGGCTAACAGCGAAGGTTAGTATATTGTATCCGATTACATCGCACGCAGAGATAAGTTCTGTGCAATTTTTATATTAGTGTCTTATATTTGATATTTTGAATTGGTAGGTACAAGATTTTTTTACGAGCACATGGCTTAATTCTACATCCATCTTGGTGCAGCAGAATAGCATAGTTTCATGTGCGTGCAGTGCGGTTTACCAGTGGTTAAAGGTTAGTAATATCCAATTACATTGCAAGTCAATTGCATTATGCCAACATACTCCAAGATGTGCAGTAGATTACATTGTTTGTATGGCTCACTTTTATCTTTTTTTACACTAACGAGTGCCACAGTCGTTTGTATCTTGGCCCATAAGAATTTCGAAATTCCTGTTATTTGCATGTATTAAGATTTTAAGTATTAAATTTTAGTTCCAGTAACATTAAATCCTCAATGTTCATGAATGTCTTTTTATTTATTTTTTAGGACTAAAAGTTATTTTTGTAATGTTAGATAATCTCTTAAAAATTTTTTCTTAAGATTCTATTTCTTTTAAAAGTTTCTTTTTCTCTTCAAATTCTTTCTAATATATTTGTATTTGTTATTCTTCAGACCTAAATTAACTGTTTTCACTCTATTTTGCGGTTATTTATAATATAAGCATGCATTTTTGCAACAATTTTATTTCCCATATTTTGTTTTGATAGGTTCAACCTTCATTCTGCCTACATCTTGGTGCATTTAAATAGCGCAGAGGGACTTGAAATAAAGGTTAGTTTAGAGATATATGTTCTGATTATTAAATATATTCAAGATAAAATTCTGCAAATTAAATAGCACTATGTATTATGATTTTAAGAATTACATTTTAGTTCTATTAACATTAAATCCTCAATGTTCATAGATTTTTTTTTATTTAGGAGGAATATGCCACGTAAAAGACCTCTTACACTGGAAAGAGAAGACAGAAGAAAACGGGAAAGGCGGGCTCTGTCAAATGAACATGCAAGTTCAAGCAGATGAAACGCATGGCATCCGTCGCAATAGAAGTGCAAGCAGAGACCTTCCACTTAGTTATGATGCTGCCAGAATATATAAATCTGACAGTGAAGTTCCATTGTTCAGTGTTGGTGGAATGTACTATAGATGTTGTCATTGTTCTGCAAAACTTTTCCGAGGTGAGCAGAATACTTCTATATGTTGCCATAAGGGGAAAATAAAATTACCACCAATTGCCGTGCCTCAGTTTCTTAGAGAGCTAATCGAAGCAAATGATTCGACAACAAGAATTTATCTTGAAAACATACGGCAGTATAATAATGCTCTGGCTTTTGCATCTGTTCAGTTAAATGCTGTTCATTTATGAGGGTCGGGGCCTTATTGTCTAAAAATTCATGGACAGATATATCATGCTGTTGGGCCTTTGATTCCAGAAAATAACATTCAGCCATCATATGCAGGTTTATTCATTTTAGATGCAAGTAAAGCCGTAAAAAAAACGTATAGATAGGCATGAAAATCGTTTTTGTGATAGATATATTATGCAGAATTTACAGGAAATTATTCTCCATATAAATCCTTATGCTCAGCTTTTTCAACACATGAAGGACATTACGGATCATGTTCAAAATATGGAGCTAAAATTCTCCTTGGAAAATTCATTTGATAAGCGTCGGTACAATATTCCAGTATCGGAGGAAATAGCTGCAGCCTTTATGTTTGATGAGGGGGAGAAACCAGGAAAATTTGACTTCGTAGTAAGATCAAAAAGCTCAGAGAGAATTTCCATTATATCGAACATGAATCCTCATGTTGACCCTATGAGCTATCCACTCCTGTTTCCCTGTGGTGATTCAGGATGGCAGCCAGGCATTCAGCATGTTGATATATATAGAACTGCAGTTAGGAATTCAACAACACAACTGCGGTACTATTGCTATCGTTTGGCAGTTCGTGACAATTTCAGTTTACTACATTGGAGGGTGGTATGACTGCGCATTCTCTTTTTAAATTACCAGTTCCTATTCATGAATCATCTGTGGCCAAAATCAGAGAAGATTCTGTGGAAGCAAAGGTTTTACAAAAAGCATCACTAATTATTTGGGATGAAATATCAGTGGTTTCCAAAAATGCTCTAATTGTCTGTAATAAATTATTACAGAATATCATGAAATGTGATTTGTTGTTTGGTGGGAAAGTTATTCTGTTTGGAGGAGATTTTAGACGGACCCTTCCAGTTATTAGACGTGGTACCCGTTTATCCATTGTTGAAAACTGTGTAAAAAATTGTTTATTTTGGAAGTTCATTAAAAAAAGAAAACTTACAGAAAATATTAGAGCAGCTGCTGATCAAGAATTTAGTGAGTGGTTATTAAAATTAGGAAATGGAACATTGTCATCTCACCACTTACAAGATGAATTGGTGGAAATACCTTCACAGTGTATATGCAATTACGATGACTTAATAAGCAATGTATTTCTTACCCACAAAATTAATGAAACAAATATTGACGCTCTAACAAATGTTGCAATACTGTGCACAAAAATTACCATTGTTCAGAAATTAATAAAGACATTGTTGAAAATTTGGTGGAAGGTCCTTCTAAAACATATTATAGTATTGACTGTGTTGAAAGTGAAGATCACTCCTCTGCCCAGTTATATCCTCTAGAATTCTTGAATAGTTTAACTCCATCAGATCTCCCACCTCATATTCGTACACTGAAAATTAACACAATTGTGATGTTAATAAGAAATTTAAATGTTAGAGAAGGTTTGGTAAATGGAACGCGCAAGATTGTGAAGGCATTGCATGACCTCTGTATTTCTGCAGTAGTTATTGATTCTGGGAAGACCGTTTTAATACCCAGAATTCAGTTATGTCCTTCTGATTTAAGCCTTCCATTTATGTTGTGTAGAAAATAATTCCCGCTAAGAATTGTCTTCACTATGACTATTAACAAGTCACAAGGACAGACACTTGAGCGAGTTGGTATTTATTTACCTACGCCTGTTTTCTCACTTGGCCAGCTATATGTAGCATTTTCACGAGCAAGGTCGTTTCGAAATGTGTTCATTTCTGTTGTTGAAGGACCAATTCAAAGAAAATGGCAAGTTATTCACTCAAAATATTACATTGAGGGAAGTGACCTGAAATTTTATTTGTTTGTTAAATTTAATGATGTTAATTTTATAGTGTGTACATTTTATAGTGTATAAATTTTATTTTTATTTGTGTATTAAATTTTATTTATTTTCTTCTCAAATTAGTATTTATTTACCTATGCCTGTTCCACATTTATTTAGCATTTTCACAAGCAAGGTTATTAATAAATGTGTTCATATCCATTCTTGAAGGGAAGGACCAATTCAATGAAAGTGGTAAGTTATATTCACTCGCGAGCAAGAAAGGCTTTATTTATTTATTGTGGCAATTTTGTTTGTTTGTTGGTTTTTATAGTTTATTTTTAGTGATAGATTTTTGAACATGGATTGTAATTTTCAATAATAAAGGTTATTGATATTTTGTCCTGTTCTTGATCGTGTTGGTCAACATTATCATGAATGTTATTGATATTTTGAATTGATTTATTCTTAAATTATTGTATTTGGGAAGAATTAATTATATCAAGTCCCATTATTCATACATTTTGATTTGTTAGTGTCCTACAGAGAATTTGAGTTAAAGAAAATTAGTACATTCTGCTGTGATAAAACTCTTAAATTACAATATTGAATTAGATGCAGTGGCTAAAAATTTTATACATAAAAAAATGAACTTCCAGTATAAATAAAAGAAAATTGTAATTAAGGGAATTTTAAAAATATTGAACTCCGTGCGAATTATTCGCACGGGCACTACTAGTCATGAATTATTTAAGTAAAATTGTACAAGGTAAGGCCTCCTTGAATGAATTCAGTAACACGCGCATTAAATGAACTTGAAACTGCCACTCACATCGTTCGGAATACTTCTCCCACCTATTGTGGACTTTTCACCCACTTTTAACACGAATTGTCGTGTATTTACTGCTATTCTCTTTCCCCAACTGTTCGCCGCATAAAAGTTGCCAGTTCTTTTACCTCAACAGCTCCGCATCGCTGGCCTGTAGGTAACCTTGGGGATTTTCTGCCGCTCGCAGCCTCGCGTTGCCACCCGTCTCCGCTTGCTGTCCCACGACGTTACCAGTTTCCTTCCCTCGAACTCTGGATTCCGCTACGCCTACAATTTCCACACCCTTCTCCCGTTCTCCGACCTCGCACGATTCTCGTTCCAGTCCAAATCTTTCTCACCTACGCTTCGCTCTTCCTGGGGTCGTCCTTCTTCTTCTGCCGCGCCTCGTCCAATTTTTTTCGCGCTTCCAGCCTCGAATAATTAATGTTGCTGAAGTTATGCTTTAAATCCTCGGCCTACCTACCACACTTTGGGGGGGAGGGTCTCAGCGCGCAATATGAGATGCTGGATTTAGTTAATGTTCTACTGCGCGAATTTTACAAATTTGAAATCATTTCGAAGTCAAACAATCACTTCACTTGCTCTCTCAAATATTGAGAATGTTAATGCGAAGAATGTTCGTGCACTCCACTTCTTAACTACATCACTTTCGTTGATACGCTTCTCAAACTACTAAGTTAAAATATACTCCTATGCTATCAAGTTACAATCGCCTTCAGAACTCAGTTGTCACCGTCGCTGCTGCAATCATAGAGAGCTCCTCCGAGGCGCGCCCCGATACTTATGGTACTCGCCCCTGGGGAAATTCTGGAGGGGTGAATATTCTCCTCTTTTCGTGACCTCCCGGAAAAACATTATTCGCTAGTTCGGGCGTCAGAGTTCGAAAAGCTGTGGGTAGATGGCGCGTTTACAAGCCATCGCTCCGCCGCGTACCCTACTCCTCTCTGTTCGTGGGGGCTTCTTTTCGTAGCTGATGGTGGCGTTATGGGGTTGTCTAATCCGATGACGTCACAATATATATATATATATATATATATATATATATATATATATATATATACACAGAGAGAGAGAGAGAATATATAAAATTCCGATTCATTTTTTCATTTACTTCAAGTGTTTACATGCATTTTGCAAACCAAACTTGCTTTTATATTGGAAGAGTATCAAAAATACCTTATTTAATGTTTATATTTTAATAAATAATTCTGGAAATTTAGCGTATTGTGATGTACTCTTTTACTGAAAAAAGATTCACAACGTCAAGATATACAATTTTTAATGGAGTGTAGATTAGAGGATTGCTTTTTAGAAATGATTACAGAAGTTTCCGAAAGAAACGTCTCGACATCTACAATATGATGTTTTGTGAGGGAAAATATCCCAAACCTATAAAAATCGCATATTTTCAAGAAAATAACTTCTATGGCTTTAATATAATATGAACTTATCACGGACTGGACAACCTCGTGAAATACTTACAAATCCATTTTTAGAGTAATATATTTGCAAATAGAATGTAACGCTGAGTTTTTGTTTTCAAACACGCTATTACAAGTACCCCAAACTACGTGGGCGACCCGCTTTAAACAACAGTGATAATGAATGCTGTATACAGTTGTACGATAAATATGTATGGTAGTATGTCAGAGATTCATAAACGTTTGATGTCTGCATGTTACTTTTGCTTATCTTACTTTAAACAATGAGCAAGTGATTTAATAAATCTTCCACTCTACGTACTCAGACCTACAAAAAAGCGGAAAGGTCTGTAAAATTTCAAAGTATTTGAATTAGGCGCGTAAATTTGCCCCCATCATGGCTGCTTGCGTAAGCTTCAATTTGCAACGGGGAAGGACAATCATTACCATAGAATTGTGCGGCCTTGATATTCAACGATACGAGTACGTGTATGTTTTAAATGATCGTAATGTTCCGTATATATTATTAAAGGAAAATAATTAAGTCACAATTTTTTTTAAAATAGACAATATTTTGTGTGAAATATTGGAATAGCCAAATGATATATTTCTGGGAAATACAAACTACATTTATTTAATTCTAAAGAAGATTGTTTACGATATATTTTAATACGACGTTCAAATATCTAAAATTCAGACCCAATGTAAAAATGCACGGGCAAAGAAAACTTAACATTGTCAACACATAAAAATAATACTACGTTTAGAAACATTCGTCTGCGAGCTCGCACACACAACAAAGTACAAAGAGCTATTGGAAATATAAGTGGGGGTAAATTTACTTTTTCAGCGTGCAAGACTTAACGTCCTGATATAATATCAGCGTAAATCTATCTTAAAATTTAAAATTCAAAACTGAAATCTGTTAAGCAATCAACTAATGCATTTTACTTCAATACATACTTTTATGAGATGAACATCAATACGCAACAATGAACATATTTTTCAAATATTGAGACTTCCAAACGTCAATACATTTTATGAAAGTTAGTTTACGATTAATCTCATGCAAGATCAGAGCAGTCCCCGTCTTGCCGTGAAGTTTGCTAGCTGGGCTTGGCGTGAGCCTCGAAGGAACACGCGGGAAGAAGATAATCCTCACGCAGATCCGGCAATCTCTCAACTACGACAGTACTGCGTTTTACGACGGTTGTCGTAAACGGAATGGAGTTTTCGCAGAGCGCTTTAGCCGTTACAGAAGAGCTCGCCTGAGAGCTTTGAGGACGTGAACGAGGGTCTTTGCCCGTCCTCCAAAGATGAAAGTAGCCAACACTCCGCTCCGGAAGCCTCCGCATGACGAGGACGTCAAACTCAGGCGCTCACGTTCATTACTTCTACGCCGAACGAAGCGCGTTTAAAGTGCGTCTGAGTTGATGCCGTGATTGGGCATATTTCGTACGCAACGTGGCACAACGGTGCCAGAAGCAGCCCTGAACTTGCTCCTTGGTAAACTAGGCAGAAGTTTGGGCGACCTAGTATAGGGGTGTCATGCAGATGCGCACAAGTGCGTTTTAGATCAAAGGTTGTGGATTTGAATCGTAAGATTGATATATTTTACTCGTGCTCGCACCAACTGAGTTTATCTTAGAGCCAGCATTGTAGAAACTCTGACCGAGAGATCCTAGTGTTCGCGCCCTGACAATAGAAGATTTTCGATAGCTAGATCGAATTCACACGCTTACTGGAAGAGAATTCAAGCGGCCGACTGCTCTGATAGGTAGTTTTGTGGGGTTTCTCAAATCAATACCAAGTGACTGTCGAAGTAGTACTCTAACAAACGGCCCACTAGCCCCGCGCGATCTTTTCTTCCTCTTTCTTGCCTATCTATTCCCCTTCTTTACAAACCCTTGTTTGCACTGCACTATCACATATATGTAGGGGGTTTAGAACTTGTTCCAGCCGAGATGCTGCACCTAAGGAGAGATACCTGAAGATATCACACGGTAAAGAAACAAAAGTCTACTGCTCTAAAGGATATTTCGACGGCCATGAGTGGAAGTTATATTAGAGCACTCGTGCAAACGCATTGATAATTTTCATTAGTATTCAGTCTCCTGCTGAAGGGGAGGGGATGCGATGGGGAGGTGGCGACTGTCATTCTACTGGAAGAGGTGCTCGGATGTGATGTAAGCGGCGTCGGGAGACCGACCGGAAGAATTGAGAGGCAACGTCCGAGCTGTAGAGGTGACGAGTCGATAGTCAGCAGAGCACATAATTGCGAAACAGGTGCATGCAGTAAGTGTCTTTAAACAGTCGAGGGCAGGTAAGACATATAGAGTCAGAAGCAGAGAAGCTATGGGTTTACATTACGCAGACGTAGTTGATAACAAGTCATTAACCAACCGTGGATTTCGTCGGTGTTTGGGCCGTGGCCGTTGAGGCTACATGCAGGCACGGAGCAACCTCAATATCGACCAGGGCACCTATATAATAATAATAATAATAATAATAATAATAATAATAATAATAATAATAATAATAATAATAATAATAATAATAATGCATAATATATTGTGTAGCCGAAAAATATTTATTTGTTTCGTTTCCACATGTACAATGGAAAATAATTGAAAATATAATACAATAATAGAAACTACTTCTACAGCTACATCAAAAGATGGTATAATTCAAGTTCTCCTTTAGATGGCATTGTGGCCACGTTCAGCTCTGGAATATATTTCCGGACAGTTAAACTGGTATCAATAACCGAGAATTGTGTACTATCAATGAGAATTTACAAATAAACGTTTAAGGCAATCTGAATCTTCTTCTCTATCCTAAAAACGTCAAGAAATTGGCTTACTCTCGTGAGATCTTGGCGAAGACAACACCCACTCGCGCGCGTCGTATTTAGAACCTCGAACATTTTTAAGGCAAAATGACGCTTCGATATACGTGTCCAATTTCTTGAGAAGGCTTGACGTTTGACCTACATGATTAGCATAAAACATCCTTGCGCCTGCGCAAGACATAATTTTCAACGCACTTCACGCAAGAAAAGTTTTTTCTTATAAATTGAAAACACAATTCTCGTTTAAAGTATCAAATAGAAATTTCTTGTTCTTAACTTTCGTTCACCGGCCTCGCACCGCTGGACTCTATTTGTTACTATTAGGGATAATATTGGACAAATTTAATATAATCTAATGAGAAGAGAATCTTAGAGAAATTGAAGAGTGGTGTGAGTAATCAGACATTTCAATTGGGTTAACTGAAGCACTATAAAAAGTTCCTTTTCTATGGTATGTTTATCTGGTGCGTGTTTTTTGTTACGTTTGGGTACATTGTTTTCCAAACAAGAAGAGTTGAATGAGATTCTGGATAGCAACCAAGAATGAATAACAAATGCTTCTCATTATATCTACGTATTATTCGAGCACTCCCCTGTCCTGCACTAGCGAATCCCTGCAATCGAGCTTCGAACATTACTGTTGTAAAGAGGGGTGCAGCTCTCTCTTTAGAAATACACACTACAAACACAATACATATGCTTCAACACTTTCATAGCCAATGAGGAAATCAGGATACTAGCCATTGGCAGGTTCTATCATGCTCATTATATAGTTATGGATATCTTGAATTCTACTCACTGAATAACGCAACGAAGTAAAGCGCAAATTTATCTAGACGCATATCAACCATAGTACAGTACGTCGGTGATATGGGGAATTTTGTAATTTCGTTTTAAAATGTGAACAACCCGTAACGCATTTGTAATTTTATCTCATTTAAAACTACTTTCGAAGTTGGAAGCAATCAGATGAAATATATGACTCATCAACGACTTCACCTCTGACTTTATCTGTTCGTATATAGTTAAGTTTATTTCTGCACTTCGAAGCAACTAGCTAACAAGCAAGCGAGAGACATTGCTCACTTTTTTTACGCGCACTCAGGGAAGAAGATTGTTGCTTTCTCGCTTATTAAATCACGTTTATTACTTTCGCGCATACCGCTTACGCAGTACAGAAAAATTATTATAATGCTGCGGGAAAAGTCGGCAAATTTTCCGACAAAAAACTTTAATTGACCTGTCCTGTATTACGTATATGCATTACGTATGTGTTGTAAATGACTTCTTTAACACGTCGTGTTGTCACAATTCACGTTTGTTTGCTCATTGTTAGGAAAAGATCGATTGATGGCCAAACTGTGTCTGTTTGTGAACACTGTCTGAGGACAACGCCTACGGTTAAAACGTAAGCAGGATTATCGCCAAAGGTGACATTTTGATTGTTGGGGGTACTTTACAAGGAACCTAAACAACATTTTGAAAGTTTTCTCAAAAAAAGCTACAAATTTTTTCGTTAATTTTCCTGAGGTAGAATAAAAGAGGCACGAAGAAATGGCGTAGCGCACATTTTCGTTGCACACTCTGAATTTTCGGAAATTGCAAACGGTTTTTTGGGTGTCTGCCTACAACTGCAATAATGAAAATAATTTTTTCCTTAGTGAAATCTACTCATCAAAAATAGATATTTAAATAAGGTAATGTTCAATTTTTTGAAATTTTGAGTAGTTTTACCTAATTGTATTTGAAAAGTTGGCAATTTTTAAATGTTAAAAGTTATTTTCTCGAAACCAACTCTAAATTTTTCCTTCGTTTTCTCCCTCGAATGTTGCAAAAAACGGAAAGATAGTTCCATTTTCGGCAATATCTCTATGTTTTCGAAACTCGCAAAGAAAACAAATTGGAAATTAGAATTTTCCGTTTCGTTTGACGCGCTGTCAGTTCGCAAAATGGCTACACAGTCGTTCCAAATTCAACGAATTCTTTTCATTTTTGACGGTCATGATGATCATATGGTTGGAAATAATATGTGTATGAAAGGAACTGTATCTAAGGTAGATTTAATTCAGAGCAAAAAATATACTTCTTTTACTTAAAAAGTTTTGACCGCTGATTAAAAAATTATTAAAAAATGATATTAAAAATTGGAACCATACTTCAATGCAATCATGGCATGTTTGTGTGAACTTATTCATTTCTGTTTAATGTGTTGCAAATACTACAATATTATTAATGTTTGATTCATTAAGTCAAGTAGGAAATTGCTGTTGTTTCTAACTATCGAAAAAAATGCAGATATCTACTACAGGCCTACAGTTTGATTTGGTTGAATTGGACATTTTTAAGCTATAGGTGAGGTGTAGGTGCCGCAGAAATTGCAATATTACGTAACTGTCTCCAATAATGCGAGAAATATGTGCAGTTGCAACGCCTCTAGTTTTTTAAGTATTGCAGGAAATATTATGCAGGTCACAAGATCTTGCGTGAATTCAGTCTTGACCTCGTAGACTTACGAATCGTGATAATGCCTTTATCAATGTATTGTTTAGGCGTTTGCTGGGTTGGAACCAAAGTGTTGCAAAGCTTTTGGTTAGGTTTCTGCAGCAACTGGGTTGGATTTCATTACGCTTAAAAGGTACCGTTAAAGTATCGTATTATCAAAATGTATTAGTTTTATTTTTCACTGCTTATTAGCAGATTGTAAGTATCTAAACTATTATATTTTAGACGCCTAAAACTGGCTCTCGAAAGACTAAAATAGACTGTATGTCATATTAAATAAACAGAATGAAGTGCAATTATAGCAGGTTTTACTGCATACGTAGTACAGAGAAAGTTATATAATGCTACAACGAAAAATAGCAATTTTTAGGCAGAAACGTTTCTATTGTTGGTTCCTGATACCTAAAAAGTGGAATACTTTTGTTCCTGCATGTAGTAAATTATACATTTTCCACAAAATTCCGATGAACTCTGTACCCACGTTGATGAAATCCATTCGTATTTGGAACTCTCTGCTAGTGCCAAGCACCATTATTGTTAGAACCACGGTCTTCTACAAGCTTCTTCCCAAGATTCTTGGGCTCCAAATGCCTTTGAAGCTGGCGGAGTAAATCAACGAATAGACGAGTTTACAGCGCGACTGTCCTTTCGGAAGGACTTTTCTCATTACTCGCAAAGTCTCTGAGAGAGCGCGTGCTTCCAAAGGGAAACTTCGGAACCTGCTCAAACACGTTAATATCATGTCTCTCTCCGTTGCTCTTCTTATTGTGCCGTAATACGCGTGAGATTTCCGAAGCCTTTCGAGATCCGTCCGGCGCGAGGGCTAAAAGGAGAAAGGCAATTAAAGTTTCGCAAGAGCCAGCTGGGACTGCAGTGCCGGCCCACAGAGGATGCGCGTTATGGGAGGAAAACAGTGAAACAGGGTGGTGGAGGGGCGGAGTGCTAGACGTGGGTGGTGCTGGTGGTGGTGGTGAGGAAGAGCTGTGGGTGGGGTGAGAGGGTTACGCTTCTGAAATGGAAAGTGTGTGGGAGGGAGCGAAAGAAATGGAGGCAACGCGACGCGAGGATGGTGGGTATGGATGTGTGAAGGGAGGGATGAGAGAGTGGGACTTCTGAAATGGAAAGTGTGTGGGGGAGGCGAGGGAGGGTGATGTACGGTTTGCGCCTCTCTCGAAAAGCCAAAGTCGTAGTTGGAAGCGGAGTTGGTGAGAAGCACAAGATGTGACGCGCTTGGATGCCTTCTTCTGCAATCTGTGCGTTGTGCTGTTTCAGACACTCGTTTCAACATGTCGCACAAGCAAGAACTATTAAACGTTCGTTTAGGTTCAATATATGGCCTTATTTTGCCATTTCTGATCTTTAGAAAAACTTTGACCAGGCATACTAGCGGTGTAGGACCAAGAATCTTCGATGCTTTAGGTGCTAAACCCTACTGGAATTCTGAAAAAATGCGTGTTTGAAATGGTTTATTCTGAGTTTTTCGTGAATAATGAATTCGAAATATTATAAAGTCCGACCATTGATAGAATGTTCAATTCAATAAAAGAGAAATTGAAAATAGCTTTGTCACAAAAATATTAATATGTTGATGTTTAATTGTAACGATATTTTGTTTTAGCACCATTTTTTAATTTATTTATTCACCAACATATCAGTTCATATGTTTGTCTAGAGTATATAACATTATAAAAAATAATTTATTATGATACACCACAAAAACAACAAATATTTTTAAATTTAACATTGATATTGTGATCATTATTAAAAACGCTAGATTCCTTTCAGCTTTGTTGTGAAAGCAAAATATTAAATTGTCGATTTTTAATGAGAGATCGGATGGGTGAGAGATTTGCTTGGAAATAGAGAGGAAGTAAAGAGGAGACGGGCGAGATAGTGGAGAGAGTGGCGAGAGGAGTGAAGTAATGCAGAAAGGGGTAATCGAGGAACCATAGAAAGGTAGAAGAAGGTAAAGGGCATAGGAGCAAAGTAGACGTGGTGAGCGCAGAGGAGCCAGAGGGACGAGTAAAGGACAATGAAGCAGGAGGGACGAGGTAAAGGACAGATAAGCGAAAGGAACCAGCCTAAGTCCAGAGGAGCGAGGGGACGAGGTAAAGGAGAGATAAGCGAGAAATGTGAGGTGAAGGGAAGAGGAGCGAGGTAACTGGGAGAGAGATGAGAGGTGTTAGGTAAAGGGTAGAGGTGCAAGAGAGACGAGGTAATGGCAGACAAGCAAGAGGGACGAGGTAAAGGGACAAATAATAAGCGATCAGAAGGGGCTAAAGAGCAGAGGAGCGAGAGCGACGAGATAAATGGGAGAGAAGCGTTAGGTAAAATGTTAGGTAAAAAGAGAGAAGCAAGAGAGACGTGGTAAGAGCATAGGAACGACGGGAACGAGGTAAGGGATGGTAGTACGTCGGGTCGGGCGAAGGGGCAAGCACTACAGGGGGTAGCGTGCATGCGAGCGAGCGTCAGTCGCAGGGATGAGGGATGAGTGCAGGAGGGAAGGGGAGTGTTGGTGGGCCCAGTGCTGCAGGGGAAAATTAAAAACGGAGGGACGGTCCGCAGCCGTTTTAGTCTCTTCGCGCCGCTCTCCTCCGTCGCGCGAAGCTCCTCTTTTGTTTTTTTCCTGCAGATTCACCCGCGCATATTTCGACTGCCAACCGTTCATATATCGCTCTTTCCCGTACCACCCCTCCGATTCCCCGCTCCAATGATCTCTTTTACGTTTTTTTGGCGCGCACAAAAGACGCATACGAGGATTTTGCCATCGTTGCCTTCTGCCCGCCCTCCCTCCTCTCTTCCTCTTCGTATTCTTCCTTACTTTTGTGTTGCGATTAAATTCTGTTGTACGCGATTTAATATTATAAAATTGCTTATATTGAACAGACTCAGTATTATAAACAGATTCTCATTTACTAGTAATTTAACTCTTTAGTTTTAACGACGGAAGTTTTCGGCGGGTATTTCAGTAGTGATGAACATGATTCACGCATTATCTATTTGATAAAAAATTGAATAAACGGTTCCATTTGGAAAGTTCTTTTCTACTATCACTCAATCAATTGTATTATTTTTCTTTCCTTTTCCATTGAACTGCGTGTTAATTTCTTCCTGTTCTTTACTTGTTTTCCCAATTTCTCATTTTTCTGTTGTTCCTTACCTTTTTCTCCATTACTACTCCACCTCTGCTCTTCCGATTAATTTTAATTTCTTATTCCTCCAGAATATATCTTTGATTTCTATTATTCTCGTCTTGGCAGTTCAGGTGTATTTTTCTGACTGCCTGCATCCTCAAGAACGCTCTTATATGTATTCTATCATTCTGACTTGTCTTTTTTATACATATTCTTTCCATTTCTCCCTACTTCCATCTGTCGGTCTGAGTGTACTGCTTTTTTCTCTGGGTCATACGTTCACTGATAATCACGTCAGGAAATCCTCCCAGAGCTTGTATGAGTTGCGCTGAGAGATTCGTTAAGCCCTTTTGTCCGGTTTTCTTCATCACTCGTCGGAGGGAGGCGCATATTTTGTCATCATTGTTCCGCTCTTATATCTGGTGCGATGGACGCGTTTGCAGCTCATTCTGGAGGGGGAGTGGTCATTCCAGTGGACGAGAGATCTCTGCCTTTGTCGAGACTCGCTGCCCGCTTGAAGCGAGTGACACTCCGGCAATAGGCTTGACGTTCTGACGTGATTCGCTTGCAGATTTTGATTATTCTTCTTCCAAGCTCATGCAACAGTGATATTCAATTAGAATATTCGAATTTAGTTTTGATAGAGTAAGGACTGTTTTCTCAGGTGGTAGAGAATAGACGCCCCTGTGATTGTGTTTTAGGCAAAGTGGAAATTATTTTTTGTTACAATGAAGACTTTGAATTACAATACTGAGAAAAAGCCATCTGAAATAACGAATGGAAAATAGCTATATTCACATATACAAGTATATCTTTCATGCCAATACATACAAAATTTACGTCTTAAACAGTCGTTCATGCATGATATTAGAAATACATTATATTAACTATGCCATGTTAACTATCAAGAAGCGGTATTGATAGTTCTTTTCAATGAACTTAATGTGATTATTTGTACTTCTTTCATGTTCCAATGAGTCTGATGTTTCTAACCATTTGTCAAAATTAGAATAGAAGAATGACCTTTTAATATATGACACTGGCCCTTTTGTGTGCAAATACAATTGATGCACTCTTCGTGTTTTATCTAAATATTGATGGATTCGAAAATATTAAAAGACATCATCATATTGAAAGCATTCACATGAATTTAATATTTTAAAGTAAGCTTACCAGGAATGTCCTTCAAGATAAACGATCTAACATCCCACTCCGTTTCATTGACATTAGAGTCGTTGGACGGTGTTTGGAGATGAATATACACTGTAGAATTAAAAGTGCATTGAATTATTAAGGCAGTCGATTAAAAAAATGTTTTTACCTCAGAAGACAGCAAGATACATAGAAGAGAAGTCACTGCGATAGCTTGAACGAAACCTGACAGGTATAAATAGTTTCAAACTTTTAATTTCCGATAATTACAGTGAAATCGCAGAAGAGAATGCATTAGGCATATTATCTTCAAGGTAAGCTATTTCTGATCATTTGCTGTAGTTGATTGAGGGTCACATAATTTCACTTCTATTTCTCAAACAAAAAGCAAAAAAGAAATAGTGAAACTATTCATGGAATGAGTTTATTAACTTGCGTTGTTTTTACCAGCATTTCATCATCAGTCACCAAATTTCCAAAGCATGTTAATCGAACCGTTTTTCGATTTCGTCAATTATCTCTTAACAATTAAATTATACTGGTTTCAATTGATCATGATTCTCTTTGTTTATCGCTAATTTGTATTGGATTTTTTAGATAATAAAAATTAATTTCTCAGCAAAAATTGGGTAAATATTGCAAGCGAAAGGTTCTATGCCCTACGATATTTAAGTATTAATAATTTAGTTGATTTCATTTTATAGTAATTAACGAAACGATTGGATAAAGAGGAGTATAATTACACGAGTGGTATGTTCAATAAAACGAGCGACAGTGGGAGCGAGTTTTCTTACTTATTACGGTTGCGATCACATCCTTTACACACATATTACATTCAATGTTTTTCCGTTTCCATTTAGGAATAATTTAAATTTTGAGAAATTCATGCACATCTTTACCATTCGAGACATATGAATAAGAGTATATTTAATGAGGTATTGCTTCTGAAAAAAAAAACTATTTTAGTGGGCTTGACATGGTGACTTACGATCACCATAGTGACATAGAGGATAAATGTTTGTAAATGGAAGATATTGAATGTAAACCCGATGACATTTTAGAAGAAGCTGACAAAGCCTGGAAAACTTCCGACGATTAGTAAAGACAGGTATGAGAGAGAAGACAACATTTATAAAAGCCGGAAAGTAAAAAAAAAAAAAAAGAGTCACTTCTGACTGAGACGTTTTGCTGACATACTTTTTAGAACGGGTAAATATAACTGGTTTCTATTTTTAACATTTGTAACGTGATGAGTCCAAATGTTTTACAAGTAAAATATTTAATTTGTTCTTATTAAATATTTTATGTTGTTCCATTAGTCAGCTAGTGTCAAACTAACGTTTACTTCACCAATTTTATTTTAATCATTCATTGTTTATATGTACTTCATAATAGTAAATAATTTCTAATGCACATTTTTTGTTCATGTTTAATGGCCGACTGGAAATTCCTTATCCATCTCTGTGTTACAGTGACATAATTAAAGGATTTTGATCCTTTTTTGAATTCTAATTGCTGGCTGTGGAGTTTTAATTACACGCGTGCAATTAATATGATAATAACCAACGATTTGTCATGGAATTAATGAGTACAAATAATTAACTAAATGAAATATGGCTTTATAGATGTAGGACTGAACAAGTGTTTCTTGTTATTTTTATTGTTCAGTCTCCATTAAAAACTTTCGCTCACACATTTAATACAAATAATTTTGTGAATGCAACTCTTTGCTTTAAAACCGAGAATTAATTATGGAAGAAAATAATTGAAAGTATCTCTTCCGAACCCGTGGTAAGTGGATACATTTTCGATTTACTCTCTGAGTTTGTCAAAGTACAGACAAACGAAGTTCAGTGTGTTATACGTTCGCATTGCCTTGAAACCCCGGACTCTTACTGGCTGTAACATTGACCCAGCACTGCTCTTTCGAACATAAACTCCACTCGAAACTCTGCCACACTGGGAGCCGTGCTCTTCTTATTAGTGGCATGGCATTTTATTTCTGACACGAAATATTACCGGTACACCTAATGAAAATTAATTATTATTACATTGTACATAATTCAAATTATAACTTCATAAGAAATGTTCAAGAATGAATAATTTGGGAGGTTGGGTGTAATAAAAATGATAATTGTTCTATCAAGACTATATTGAATATCAAGAAAGAAAAAATGATTTTTAATCTGACGAGAATTTCTCCCTTGAATATTAATAGATAATAACTTCATCTTTAGTCACATCAAATTCATTCGGACGATCCGGTGGCCGAGATCACTAAGGTAGTTGTGTCGTAGTGATCTCGGACCGAAGGGTCGCGGGTTCGAATCCCGCCTTGGGCTTGGTTGTTTTTGTGTTCATCCTTTCACCCCTTATCATCATATCGTTTGATCTTCACAGTTACCATAACGTTAACTCCAATATTGGTCCCTAATGACCTAGATGTTGATGAGATCTTAAATAACAAAAACGTTCACTCGATTATTATAAACAATCTGAAATACAGTTACAGCTTTAGTGCTTAGATGATGTATATCGTAGTAACAGGATATAATCAATTTCACCTTGCTGCTTGCAGCAGCCAAAATGCTGATGAATAAAGCCACACAAGCAACACAAAGTACACATGCTGATGAATACGAATAAATAAAATACTCTTACATAAAAATACAATAAATAAAATATAAATGAATTTGTATGTCCGGGTGACGCCGCGAAGAAGGCTGTGTTGCCGACGTTTCGAACATCTTGACGTAGTCTTCCTCAGAGCTTGTCTGCTGAGGAAGACCAAGACAAGATGGTCAAACTATCGGCAACACAGCCTTCGTCGCGGCGTCACCCAGACAGCCAAGATCATTTACATGACTGGCCGCGGAAGCCTACGACTT
>BLKR01009977.1:0-75951 GCA_011170035.1 Teleogryllus occipitalis
CATATTGTAATGTATAAAACTATGTCGAAATATTCTATAGTGGTGCTAAAACATCACATATTTATTTATTTATTTTATTTTACGTCAAAAAAACAGTTAAAAACTGCGTATGACGTGCTATGGGGAAAAGTGAATTGTGTGCACATTTTCAAAATTCTGTGATCCCTACACTAAGTCATATACTACTTAAATTTTGAATTTTGGAAAGGGAGAAAAAAAAGAAAGAAAAAAAACTCCCATGTAATAAAATCTATTTTCAAGGATAAACAAGCAATAAATTTTGAATTTTGAAAGGGAGAAAAAAACAACAAAAAAAAACTCCCATGTAATAAAATCTATTTTCAAAGATAAATAAGCAATAAATTTTGGCTCTTATTACTTCCTGCCGTGACAACATGGAAACGATAATTTGAATAATTGTATTTCCCACTGAATTCTAGAAGACGTGCACAGAAAATGAAGTTACATTTATGTCCAGAAGCAAAACAAGGGGCCATCTCAGCATTTGCTCAATGGATCAGGGAAACTGGACGAAAAACCTGATCGAGATGGGGGTCATTGACCCGGAAGCTGTGTTACAATAGTTGTTACAGGTTGTTTATACTCATTTTACATACATACTTTCTGCTATTATTTGTAACGGTTACGTTACAAGTTGTATCCCTCGAATACTACAGACATCCATAGAAAAACTATTTACTAAACGAAGTGCAGGAGATTCGGAAAATGTCATTTTAATTTCCGAAATTTAATAGTTTTAATTAAAATGGCTCTTCTGCTAGTGTATTAAGTGCTTTGTACAACATTCTTACAAAACGTATCAAGAAGAAAGTTAAGGTGCCAGACCTGGTATTGGACTGATTGATTTACTAGTGATTCCGAGCACGGCAACTGATAGTCATTAGTCCCGTAAGTGTAGTGCAAGTCTTTCCTCGTTAGGTGGCGGTGATCTGGCCCCGCTGGATGGCACTTTCCGGGCCGACCTACTATTTTCGGCTAACAGGGTTTTCTCCAACCAGGTATGTCCCATTAGCGGGGAACCGCCCCAGCCGGGACAAGCTCTAAGCTTCCGACCGGTCTCCCGACTGGACTGGAGGAGAATTGTAGTGAATGGCTGGACCTAGCTATCTGGATGGTGTCGAAAATTCTGCCACTGTCGGGACTCGAACCTTAGGACCTCCCGGTAAGAGGCGTTGCAGTGACATCAGTTGATGTCCTGAGCCACCTCTTGTGTGTGTTGGTAGGTTAATGTCAGATGAAGAAACTGACATAGTGTCGAAGACATGCGCTGCGTACTGTTCGCTAGGGCCATCTCTTAGTGAAACCGGAAAGGTTTGCATGCCCAAAATTGAGGGATAACATTTTAACAATAGGATACTAGATCGGGGCGGTCCGTATGACGCCGCATCGAAGGCTTGAGGGTGAGGTGCCAACGTTTCGACCGACATGTTGCGGTCCTCTTCAGGGCTGTACTGCGCCAGGGCGGTACTCCATGGTGTCAAGAATTTGAACGGTCTGCTCCGGGGGGGGGGAGCTTTTCCGTTTTGTTTTTTCAGTAGTTTGTTTGAGAGTTCTTTCGCGAGCGCCCTATGATTGTCTCATTTTTGGGCGCCCACGTGGTTTTGATTAGGTCACAATTTTGGTTGACTTTTGTTTTGGTTTTGGCTTTTAGCTGCTCCCTTTTAACTGCGCCAGGATGTCGGGCGCTCCGGTTTGTGTAGCAGGTGGGCCAGGCTGTGATAGGCTGAGGTGGCGGCCAATCGGGCGCGAAGAGGTGAAAAGAGAAAGGAGGCGGGGAACGGACGGACGGGAGCAGTTCGGGGTCGGACGGCATGGTACGGTCCGGGAAACTCATGGGATCGGACGGCATCGTGCGGTTCGGGCGGCCGGCCTCCCGCGACCGCGCACTCCGCAAAGGTGCAAGCCACGCCTCGTGGAGACGTAACCCCGCGTCCCCGTTGATGTTCTGTGGATGTTTTGCGATCTCTAAGGCTTCGTTTATCCGTCTTGGCCACTAACTATCCTATCTGGCGAGCACCTTGATCTGGTCGAAAAGGAAGTCATGGCCGGTTTCCCATGCGTGGAGAGGTAGAGCGGAGCGATGTACTTTCATAAATTTTAAGTCACGAATGTGCTCGCGTAGTCTCTCCTCTATGTTTCTTCTTGTCTCCCCGATGTGTGACCGCAGCTTCATGGGATGGAATATACTCCGGCGGCTTGGAGCGGTGAAAGCTGGTCTTTGAATCGCATGAGGTTTTGGCCGATCTTCGGGTGTGCGTTGAACCCTGCCTTGATTTGAAATCGCCTCAGGAGTTTGTCTATCCTGTCCGTGACGCCTTGTATGTATGGTAGTGTGGCGATTCTCCTGTTTTCTCTGTCGTGGGGATCCCTTGATGTAGGCGGGTCGTGAGTACGTTTCAGGGCCCTGTTGATCGTAGATTTGTTGTACACGTTCGCGGCGAAGGTCGCTTCGAGAGCTTTGCGTTCAGCGGGGAGACTGTCTTGGTCGCAGATTCTAGTAGCACGGATGGCCAGGGTTTTCAGGATGCCATTCTTCGTCACTGGGTGGTGGTGCAAATTGGCATGATAGCGGTTTGTGTGGGTGGATTTTTTGTAAACCTCGTGCCATAGAATGCCGTCGTTTCTCCTACTCACCAAGCCTACGATATCATTTAATTGGATACTTGACAACCATGTGCAAACCAGGACAAAGAACAAAACCATGCTCGCGAGAAAGTCTTTCATCTATTAAAATATTTGCAGAGCGTACCCTAAAACGTGATTAACAATCACATGAGAAGTGTAACACATTGCCGGATCCACTAGTCCCTCATAATATGTAGGAGGACTCTGGCGTTTCAGGCTCAAACGCAGAACACCTGTTCATTAAATTGACTATTTAATGAAATTGAGATATTTGGTTTCTATAATCACATTGGAATTCAATCTTCATTTTAAAGGATGTGTACATTATTTGCTAAAAGTAAAATAGTATATTATGCAACGTTTCTAATGCTAAGCTTTATTGCATGAGTGCATGTTTTGAAATTGAGAGACATTCAGAGCGAGTTTTCAAATTTGTACAAATGCAATATAAGCCCTGTTCACTGTTTCAAAATGCATACATCGTAAGTCATAGAGCACACGGATGCTTCAGTAAGAAGTAACACAAGTTCCCGACGAATAAGTGGGATCGCGAGGGAAGTAGGCAACAGAGTACTGCAGCTACTTATTGTAAGATAATATGCAATTATATTTAATAGGGCTTCGAGTGGTCTGCTTTCTCTAATATCCCATAAGGATATGCATCTTTAAAAACTAAAGAAATATGAGAATAACTTGAAAGATTCTTCTTCAAGAAATGATTTGTATTCTATCTTTCAACTCTTCAACGTCAATGAGATATTTTACTAAACAGAAAATCCTGAATTTTTTATTGCTGTATTTCCCTCTAAGAAATGTGGAAGTTAAAAAATATCTGTTTGGACACTAATTTTATTCATCTAAACGAGGAATAACTCAAAGGGTGTATAAAATTGTCGCATAATTTGCAGAAAGAAAACAGCCATCTCAGCATCTATTCCTAAACGTATTTTATAATGCTACTAATATAATTCTATTACTATCTGTAAGACCAAGCAGACAACATGCATAAACATAACAATGCATCTTTCCATGCAATGACATCTTTCTGCGCACCAAAAATTTACGGTAACATTTTAAAATTATAAAAAAACATGTTTCCAATTTTTTATTTAAGATTAGCCACAAGGCTAATATGGAACTCTTTTTATACAATAAAGAGGCTTTGTAGCAAGACATTTACATCCAAATATAATTTACATTAAATATCATCCTTTTCTACCAGTCATTTCCTTGCCTCCAAAGCCAAAGCACATCTGGAATCTTATATGATCACTAGAGCCCGGACTTTTAGGTGCAAACATTTGCTAATTTAGGTGCTAAAATAGGTGCCAAAAATATTAAAAATTAGTACATGTTTAGGTGCAGAAAATTAGTGCATATTTAGGTATAAATATTTTACATGGTTTTATACCATAACATGACAAATCCACATGAACTGTGGAGGGAAAATGGGTAAGTTACATACAAACTACTTTTTTTAAACAGATTCACAGCATCAATGTTCTTTGTCATCAGGTTCACATCATCACCATTTTGTGTTGTTCCAATTTACGAATAGCAAATCCTTCTACACTCTTTAGTTACTCTCGAGTAAAATATAAGCGTTTCACCACGCTTCTGGAGGGTTATGTTACTCTAGAGTACATACTCCCCAATTTACTCTGCGTACCCGCTGAACACGCAATTTTTCATACACATTAGAGAGCGATTCAAGAGGCCGTGAACGAGAGTAACGCTGTGAACCATTGCGAACCAACGGGAACCTCTGCATATTTCCTTTCATTTCAGTTTTGGAGTTCTTTGCATCGTCTTGGTCTTAGTTTTGTGTGGTGTTTTGAGATAACGTAACTTATTTCTTAGTTTTTGTATCTTTATTTCGTAATATTTCTTAGTCTAGGTTTTCGAATGTATATTATTACCAACTAGTACGAAAATGTCTAGTTTTCAAATGTTGTTAACCTCGCGCTTTTAAAAGAAATATTTGATTGTTTTATGTTTTTAAACTTTTATTCATCTTTCAACTATTAGTTATAGTTAAAACGTTGGGAAGGGATTCTGGAACTCAAGAAAACGTACGCAGATGATCTTCTCCCGCATACGTCATATACAGTTTATTACTGTTTTTGACTAAATAAATAAATAAGTACTTTTAGTAATTGTTCTTATTTTTCCTTTTCTTGTCATATATTTACTATCTTTATTTTGTATCCACATCGGTGAAAAATAAATTTACAAAGTCCTCCACAGCTCATGATGTACCCGATGAGTTAACAATTTACTTCACAAATAAAATACGTACTTGCACAATTTAAATGATTTTTAATAGACATATCCTATTTTGATTTGGATTCTGAACTGATTGCCTATATATGGGTACCTACAATTCAGAAATAATAGTTTATGAAATGATTCTTCTACTTAAATATATTTTTTATATTTATTTTTTAGTATGCAAATTATTCGTTTCTAAAATCAGCTTCAATTCTTCAAAATAGAAGAGCTGATAATTTGGTCAAACATAACCTCGTGACAAAATCTCGATCGTCATAATTGGGAAACCAATCCATTCTCTCCTACACTTATCTTTGTCTTCGCATTACAGGATAATATTCCGAATCATCGCCGGAATCATCTTCGAATACCATCATTCGCAATCGTCGAGCCATAACAACACGTCGGAGATACACGCACGTTGAAAACTAAACTTACTCCGTATTTTACTCGACGAATCTTCGCCGTGTAAAGTTACTCTCGAATTTACTCTCGTGTATGCGATTTACACTCGAGTAAAGTGTTGGTGAAACGCTCCAAGAAGATACTCTCGTGTAAACATGATTTACTCCAGAGTAAACTCTTACTCTTCGTTTGGTGAAACCTGCCCTTAGTTAACGCATCGGTTGAGAAAATATCAGATTTGCAATTAGAAGGGCACAAATGTTAGACTTGAAGTAGCAACATGCTAAATACATCAGAATTTAGGTGTTCGTTTTAATGCACCTTTGACATTGGCAAGATTCCCTATTAAAAAGACAGCTCTTTCGCGATAACTGGCAATGACCAACAATGGGTCTCCTTCGCTTTTCTTCTCCTGATGTAAAAATTGAGGCAGGTTATTTTGGAGCAAAGTGTAGCAAAGTGCACAATTTGCATATTGTTTGATTTAGCTGTAAATAATATATTTCATGTAATGTATGCATTCAAAATAAGTGATTTTTGTGTGCAAAGATTGGGAAATAGAGGAGGAATAGGGGCAGAAGATCTATTTAGATGCAGTGGGATGATTTAGGTGCAAATTAGGTGCACGGTAAGTTTCTGCAATGCTTTCGATTGGGTTATACAATATTTTAGAAGGAAAAATGAAAGCTCCCAACGCACTTTGTCGTAGGTGCATCACCTACAAATCCGGTCCTTAATGATCAAATCCATATATATATAAAAGAAAGTCGTGTTATTTACACTATTTATAACTCAAGAACGGCTGTACCGATTTGGCTGAAAATTGGTGAGCAGGAAGTTTAGAGCCAGGAGACGGACATAAGATACTGTTTATCCCGTTCGACAGCGTTCCTGTGTGAGAACGCACGTTTTCGCACGTTTTCGCGTGATTTCGCGTGTTAGCGGTCATTGTTGCCTGTTGACTGCGTCACGAATGAAGATGAAACCACCAACTATCCAATTGAATTTTTAAACTCCTTGGATGTGCCTGGCTTACCACCGCACAATTTACGCCTAAAAGTTGGCTCCGTAGTAATCATGCTTCGAAACATAAACCAACCAAAACTGTGCAACGGTACGCGTTTGGTGGTTAGAAAATTGATGAACAACGTAATTTACGCGACGATACTCAAAGGAAAATTAAAGGTGAGGAAGTTCTCATTCCGAGGATTCCGATGATCCCATCCGATATGACGTTTCAATTTAAAAGACTTCAATTTCCGATCCGTCTTGCATTCGCCATGACCATCAACAAATCACAAGGCCAATCCTTGAAAGTTTGTGGTTTGAACCTACAATATCCATGTTTTCCCATTGTCAATTATATGTGGCATGTTCACGGCTCGGAAAATCATCTGCGTTGTTTGGTTTTGCGCCTGATAATAAAACAAAAAATGTCGTGTATCACAAGGTACTTAACTGAAGAGTGCAACCTATGCACCAAAATACAGGAACAATAATGAATGATTGATCTACTTAATTTTTTTATTTGTATTTTCTAATAAACAATTTAATTTAATAAATTCCAAAATCTGCTTATTTATTGCCTTTAACAGCTGGTCCCTATGATTACAGCTTTGTATTTCTCTCTTAAACAAAAATCAATTCCAAAAAACGCTCTGCTACGTAATAGATTTTTTAATTATCTATTTAATATCAGAGCGTTTTTTTTTAAATTCTTCTTTGTTTGAGAGAAAAACACAAATCTGCAATTGCTTTATTATCACAAGTGCAACAAGGATAGTACAGTTTCTCACAGTGAGTGCGACGCGAGAAAAAAGATGGGACCGGCTGTTAAGGCGGAACAGAGTTCGCCGGGTCAGCTAGTATTTAACTAATTTGAACTCTTGTCACATATTTTATTGACATATGAATAACTGTAAGCTATTTTTAAAGGCTTAACAAGAGTGTTATATATATATATATATATATATATATATATATATATATATATATATATATATTACTAGATATATATGGATCTACAAATATAATTACACATAACCTTAATTAATGATTTCAGACGCATGTAATATTTTAAATATCAAGCAAATAAACGCGAAACAGGAAACAATACTTACCACATGATATTTCGATGGAGTGAAATTATCTCTCTTCATAGCTCTGAACCAAGCACTTCTAAGCTTCATCCACAGGAAACAAACACATGTACTTTGTTTTGCTGTCATAGTTTTCACTGCAGTTCGGTACCCAACACGTGTACACCATTTTTTAACTGATTCAAGAAACTAAACTGCAGAGACACCAAAAACCACGAGGCCAAACTGCAGCAGCAAACACAAACGCCTCCACTACACCCACGACACAGCCTACGTAATGCCCACATGACATACATGTTCCGCCATTTTTACTCAAATCGATATCTGTGTGCAGGCCAAGGCATTGGTATTGGTTAAATCGTTCTTACGATTTTCTATAGACTATAAAAGTAATTTATGCAATTAGTAAATAATGTTAAGCATTATTGCATGTGTACATGTTTTGAAAACGAGAGACGTTAGGAGCGAGTTTCAAATTTGTACGAATACAATAAAGCAACATTATAAACGAATTGCATATGCCATTCTTTTGTATAACAGCATCAAAATGTATAAGAGAATTAAACTTAATTTTGCGAAACACTTTCTTGTGATGTCTCGGGGTATTTGAAACTGCGATAAAAACGGAGAAAACCGTGGTCAACTGTTCTGTTTACCGGTACCACCCCACGTTTCTCTTGGTGCGATTGGCTGAATGTGTGATGACGCAATCATGTGTGCGCCCTAAAATGTTGACATCATTTGTGCCGTAAAATGCCAATTTATGAAAGATTTCTTGCAACAGAAAATGTCATTTATAATGCTGGTACACAAAAAAATGTTTTGAGATTTTTTCAGGCGCTTATATCACGATTTTCACCCTTACAATCAACACAAAAGAAGGGACAAAAGGGGGGGAAATCCTTCGTTTTTTAAGAATATATCAATTCTGATACAACATAAAAACGGCTAAATACAAATTTTAGTTTTTCTGTTTTTTTCAAAAATTTCAATCTTTTATCTTATAATTTGCACCCCATACCTTAATATAAATAAAACAATAATTTAATAATTTCTTATTTATAATTTAAAACTTTTGTTTTCTTAGTTTTCGTTGTTATATTAAACGATATAGTTAATATTAAACGAATGAAGATTTTAACTAAAAATAATGAGTTAATAAACAAAATAGAACAATGTTACAAGTTATATAAATATTATTTATTACTTTGTTAAACTCCGATTTAAACACAGTGGCACTTGAAGATCAAAAGCTGGACAGAGAGGACACTGTCCTCCAATCGGGAGCTTCACTACGACTTAATGTTTTGGTATTAGAGCTCCCGATTAGATGACAATGTCCCCCTCCCTTTCCAGCTCGTGACCTTCTTATGTCATTATGTTTATATCGGAATATGGAATATACATTCAGTACAATTTCTACGATGTGCATTTATCCATGTTTTTTATTTAGGCTGCAGATTTTGGAAACAAGCTATTTGGTTCTACATCGTAATATACAGATTTACATTCTTCATCTACAGCGCACACGTGATACTTCTACCATCTGGTTTGTCACCAGATGCAAAACGTCTACCATCCACATCTACGCCAGAAGGTTTACTGTGTGATTCTACATCGTAGGGCGTAGGTTGTTTATCAACTGCTTCCATTTTGCAAGACACAGAAAGCTGTAAGATGCGGAAATACCTGACGGAATTGTCAGGATAACTGAGGAACGGTTAAGCAAAAACAAACGTGTTCATGGGGTGAGAGGAATCAGTTAGCATTGCAGTAATATTAATGACCGTTAACTGCATCTTCTATCCTGATGTAGAGAAGCAAAAGCAAATATATCCCTAATTATTTTTTTTGTTTGTAATTTTTTAAACTTTTACTTGTAAACATACGAGGTCCGGACAAAATCCAATATGTCCACAACGTTGTTGCAAGCAATAAAGAACATGCCCATTTAACCAATAAGATGCCAAGATTCACGATCACGTGACTGCTCATGCTGCGTGGTTCATTCCGCCTGTGAAGTCTTCACAAGAGCATCTTATTTTATTTATTAGGAGATGGGGATCTCAAGGACACAAAAACTTTGAGTAGTATCGGCAAGAATGTACAGAAATGTGAAGCGAATCAATGTTCAGAAAACAAATAAAGGGAAGAAGATTCATACAGTGAAAGTCATCCCACAGCAATATTTTAGATTTGATAAAGTTCCTGCTTTGACTCCTTAGAAACGTGGTTTTCATTAACAAATATGGAACAATTTAGCCTTCAACAGGTGTCATTTGAAAGGGGTCTGGCAAAAAGATCTAATGTAACAGGTCTATTTATTGAAAAATTTGGAGATAAGTGGAGAGAATTCTTCAGATACTCTTGGCGTGGAATGGTATTCCTTTGTTGCTGATGTACCAATAGCTAAAAATCAAACTGTAATGGATAGCCAAGAAATTAACGATAATTGTGATTGTTTAGAAGATGATCATGGCTGGCACATATAGGTTTTAATTTCTTTTTAGTGCTTTGTAACTTCTTTAGAGGCCAAAATATGGTTACATTAGCCACAGAAATTGTAGTTTTGTCTGTTTGGAAAAATAAAATATTTGCATACAATCTGCAGTAAAATATATTAAAGTTTTTTGAAAAACAACCATTGTCCAAAAACAATTTTTCAAAAGAGTGAGAAAACGTTCCATGCCGAAATTGGTAGACTTTTAAAGCATGAAAATTCATCTTTCAAGCTATTGTAACTACTCAAGCTATTGTAAATACTGATGAACGTTTGACTGTAGTTAAAGTTCGAACTGTATTATGTAATTTATTGAAGAAAGTAGGGGGTGTATGGACTAGGTTTTTTTTAATGAGAAATTTGTGTAATAAAATTATTTATTTGTGGCAGTAATATCACACTGACGGAATAATGCAAAAAGTTTATGCACTTAATCAATTTGGAATGCTATTGACCAACTTATTATTCTTCACCACTGCTGTTATCATCATTATTGGTGTTTTCCTCTTTCACATTAGTATCTGCCACTGACAACAAATTTAGATACAAATATCTGTTAGCTTATTTCTGAAGATTTCTTTGTGATTAAAATGAGCTTCTCCTTTAAATTTCTTTGCTCTTACTAGGGGAGAACGGGGCAATGGGAGTCAATGGGTAATAGGAGCCTATCCCGAATAATTTGACTTTTACACGCCAGAAACCTGCAAATTGCATTGAAGGTTCCCGAGAGTACACCACTCGTCCACAGAACGAACAGTGTTGTAGTGGCACTCCGTTTGCCAAACAGACGACATAGTGTGTTTTCAGCCGTTCGCCTGTAATTTTTGTTGCTGTTATCTTAAGCCGGTGAGCTTGCTATCATGGTTGTCCTGAGATCTTAATAAATTGCATGATTCATGTAGTTGAACGACGTCCAGTTAAAACCGGAGCCCAGAATTATTTTATCCTATATTTTGTAATTTAAACAAAAACGTTACCATGGGATAAAGAGAGCCATTGACAAGGGGAAATTGGAGCCTAGCTCTAATAAGCCCATGCTTGTTTGCACTGCACGTTCGTTATTTGAACTTAACACGATTAAACAAACTCATTAGAATGCGATTTCTTTCTTTCTTTCTTTCTTTATTTATTTATTTTACGTCAAAAAACAGTTGAAACTGCGATTTATACCCGGGGCCACAGATAAGGAAAAAATGGTCTTTACATGAATTAGACACAGCTGTGAAGTGCATCTTGTATATTGTGCACTGTTTATAAGGCGGCAAAATCTTCTGGAATTCCTTACTTTACTTTGAAGAAGCTGCACAGGGCTGCAAGTGAAGATGGAAATGGTGCTCTGAAACGTCCACGCCTAGGTAATCCAACCATGCTTTCTGAAGTTCAAGAATAGATGCTCGCGGACCACCTACTAACATTTAGCAACATGTTTTACGGCATTAGTAGTAAGCAGTTCTGCTTACTTACCAATGAATGCGCAATAGCTCTCGAGCCAACCGCATCGTCTGACTGTTTGCGAACCCTTAAAAGCGGCCTACAACGAGGAATATGATCTCTTTGTCAAAACGACTGGTCCACTGAGAAGAATAACCCCGTACGAGATAGATGAGATTTTCGATTAAGCATTTTCTAAGATCGCTTCTGCAGAAAACGGAAAACCTATTTTCAAAGCAAGAGGAATCTGGCTTTTAAATGTTGCAATTTTAAAAAGGATGCCTTTGCAGTTAAAACTACAAGTGAACCCCAAACTGTAGTTGAGACTACAGACAGTGAGTACCAGGCTATGTTCCCGGAGGTGGGGCCTTCAAAGAGATAGACGGGGACGAAAACGTCCGTTCTGAAGAATCAATGGAGCCTTTTTCTTCTAAAGCTCAAGAACGCACTGTTCTTCTGCATAATGAAGAGGGCGAAGGTGTAGATTCCTTTACAAACATTTTGTGCTCGATCTCCCCTGCGCCAAAACTAAGCTACCCTTCGAAAATACTCGTAAGAATGCTCGTAATTCGGAGATTTCGACTGCTTCACCTTTCAAAAACCTCTATGAAGAAAAGGAACAACGAAAGAAAGAGAAGGCAGAAGGCAAGGGACCGCCGAAGGAAAGATCTGAATTTTTCTGCTGAAACAAAGGGAAACAAACGGTGATAACAAGGAGGGGTAGCTCACCTAAACGGAGCTCTAAAAGCCGTTTGTTTCCATCTTCCAGAGAGAGCTCATCGATTTGCATTAACAATGAAAATGACGATTCCTGTATAAAATCATTTATTTGCTTTGCTTCACTGACGTGTAATCAGATGCCACTGTCATATCTTATAGAGAGCGTAAAAATGTATTACGTCTGTACTGTGCAGATGTTGAACGTCTTTTATTTGTAAATTTTGTGCTAGGAAACAATAATTTATAATGTACAAAACGTAAATGATGAAGTTGTAGATCTACAGGAGTGGAAACAATGGTATTAAGTTGCAATTTCATTAAGACAGTTCAGTTATGTCATTAGTGTGGATTAAGTTTGCCACGGCTCCCATTACCCTGTGGGGACTCCCATTTCGCAGGTGATCGGGTAATGAGAGCCAATCGAGTCAGTTCGTTTTGTTTTGTTTTTTACTCATAACAGAAGTGTGTTTGTTTTTTGTTTTAGATATTTTATGGATCAAACATAACAGAACGTAGATTAACAAGTTTAACAAAAATCGTTTCTATGACATTCTTATATCACTTTTTCCTTAGTAGGCTTCCATTCATCTCCCCTTCATCCTCTTTCTTTTCTTTACATCTCTTCCACTCTGTTCTTTCTATATCTCACTTAGAATTCATTTCGTAGCTGTTGCTTTCTCCTTTGCGTACTCATATTCACAACACCAAGGACGTATACGCCACATGAACAGGTTAAACACCATCTTCAAACTTCTAGGACAAAAATACTGGTTTTGCAGAATAACCTATTTACAAAACAAACATCACCCGTTGCAGATTGAGAGGAGGTATTCTTGAGAAATAATCACGGAGAAAACGTACATTTAAAGGAGTAGTATTCTTTTGCCAAAAGACTCTGGACTATTATTCTTTTATCAAAATCAGTCAAACTTTCGGAGCTAATAACTACGAACAAGGGCTGATTTTGTTCACAACAACACAGCCAGCAAAGAGCGGCTAAGAATCTCTAGCAACAGTTGTAGTATCTCACTTTTTGAACTAAGGTTGTTTTTTTTTAAGAAACCTTCAATGTATCCCAATCAAATGTGATGGCAATAGTCGCCCTATATTATGCAAAACCAAAAATTTCTGCAAGTGCTTCGGACAAAAGCAAACATATCCAAAATATCCCAGCAAAAGCAATCATATCCAACTTTTAACCTGAAATGTCATAATTATAAATAACTAATTTGATAGCAGTATACGTGGACTGTTGTAATAATCCTGGTAAGCAGTACAGCTTATTACATTGTTTAAAAAGGCAATAACTTGTCAACAATCATTTTTCGCTGTTTTGAAAAAAAAACTGATTTGATGGACATTTTATTTGCATGAATGCTCCTCATCTATCGATATCAAGACCGTCGTCTCAATCAAGTGACGATAATCCCTTTTGCAAAGTACAGGCTAAACGAGACGTGCAAATAGAATTAATTGAAATGCCTTTTCAAAGAATCGTTGCTACACACATATTGTTGCTTATGCTTTTCAAAAACTGACCTAAATAATGTTCCTTTCGAAGCTCATATTCAAGAATTGTACCCACGAGCGTTTTTATAATGAACGGAAACCGCTATTGCGGTACGCACTTAATTCAAAAACCGTTGTTTATTGAACATTTGCACAATTTCAAGGCATTTTCATACATCTGCCAAGTAGACGGACAAGAGTTAGCGTTATTATTAAATAAAATGTCAAATAAAAGCAACGAGAGAGATAAACTATGTAAATTCGTATTATTTTCAGTCACAATTTTAATTCATTCAATATTCAAATGACAATAATTATAATATTCTTACAATGTTATTCATTATTTATCTTTTATAATAAACAAAATAAAGATGAAATAGATAAAGTACGAAAACTATTAAAAAAACTGACTTTTAATTATTTCAAACAAAGAAATTATTAAATTACTGTCTTGTTAAATTGATCTGTCGTGTGCAAATTATAAGATAAAAGGTTGGAAATTTTAGGAAACTGAGGGCTATAATTTTTATTTAACCCTTTTTACTTTCTCGTACACATACGTATATACGGGAGTAATATACGAAGTGTAGAGAAAATTATGTAATGCTGCGGAAAAGCGATTTCGAGATTTCAACGGAAATACACGTTTTGGGGTCCCCTGATACAGAAAAGGTAGTTTTCCAAAACGTCCGTCCATCTGTCCGTCTGTCCATCCATCTGTCGTATGTGAACAAATCTAGCGCCTAAATCACGCGTACGATCTTTTCCAAATTGAAGAAACCCCTGTCCATCTGGCTCTAGTTGAAGCTTTGAAATTTTGAAAAACATTCTTTCAAATTTGGGGGTACTTTACATGAAGCCCCCCGGACATTTTCGAAATTTTCTCAAAATCAGCTCCAAATTTTTTTCTTTAAATTTCTTGTAAGAACAGAGTAAAATACACTTATAATGGTAGCATAGGTCACATTTTCACGGTTAATTCTGAATTTTCGAAAAGTGCAAAAGTTTGGATTTTTTCGGCGTCTTTCTACAACTAAAATTGAATACACAGAACTTTTCTTCAAATGAAATTTGTTGTTCATATACAGTTCATTCATTAAGGTCATGCCTTATTCTGCCTATATTCTATAAGGTCATGCCATGACTTTTTTGAAAATTTTAGTAGTTTTCGTGCAATAGAACGTAAAGTATTTGAAATTTTAAAAAATTACAAAGACAATATTTTCTAAAAAATGAGCTTCAAATTTTTTTTCTTTAAATTTTTGGTATGGATAGTGCTAAATGCACTGTACAAGCTGACATAAACGCCATATTGCTGTTCTTTGTTGTTGTTTTTTTTTCAAAAATTCCCCAAATGTATTTTTTTGACTTGTCTCTCATGTCGGTAATATTTACATTAGAGGCTATTCCTTCACATTGGAATTTTTATGAGCACATGTGTTTTAAATAATGAGAAATAAAGTTTCTCAAAAACTCAACAGTTTTCTGTGAAAATGTGCTCAAAATTCCGCAATTTGAAAGACGCTCAAACCCCATTTTCTCAAAAATGGCTCTAAATTTCTTGTTTAAACTTTTACAATATGTAGTGGTAATGGCACTATATAACATGACGGAAAGTTTATTTTGATGTATTCTTTGTTTTTTCAAAAATTATACAAATGTATTTTTTTAAATATCTCTCACGCCGTTAATATGCACATTTCAATGGATTTATATACATTACTGAATTTTTGAGTGGATATTCTTCAAATTACTTCAAATGAAGTTTTTCGAAAACTCAATATATTCCTGTGAAAAAGAGCTTCGCATTTACAGTAGCGCTTAACACCATTTTCATAAAGACGGTTCCAATTTTTTAAATGAAAATTGCTATTGCTAATAAATATTTCAGTTCTACTATTTGGAAACCAAAAAGTTGAGAAAAGTTCAAAAAATGTAATTTGGGCGGCGATGGATGGTTGCTGGCAAGAAGGTAGGGCAACACTATACAGTACCAGTCCACATCAAGGAAATAAGAAAACTTTACTACGAGAAAGTCTGTCAGTCTGTAGCACTTCTAGTTATGTTCTGTTTCAGAACATGAGATATTCTTAAAAAAACGGAGGAAAAGTAATTTTTCTATCGTTTCTGTTGATTGTAAATGGTCAAAATCGTGATATAAACGTCTGAAATTTTCTCGAAATATCTTTTAGTCTAAAAAATCGCAAGAATGATTAAAGTCAACATTCATAGGCGCAATGTGGTTAAATTTTTTTAACTGCTATAAGAAGATAAAACCCTTCTTTTATACGAAGTACTCCGGGCAAATTGATTTGAATCCGGCGAAAAACTTTTTTACTCTTCAAATAATATATTCAACGTCAAAATTTTGGTTCCCGGGGAGCATTTTGTCTATCTTCTTCCGCCACCCTCTTTAAGAGAGAATACATGTTCGTTTTTGGAAACAAAGAGGTTAGCGGAATAAGACAGGCAAATCTGACCCCAAGAGATATTTTTTGTGTTGAAAATCGTAATTAAATTGTAAAAAAATAAAAAAATAAAAAAATAAAAAAAAATCGCCGGATATATATCAATTTACCCTGTATACTTCATACAAATAAAAAAACCGTTTTAAACCACTTAACGCCAGTGAACACTGACTTAAAATATCCTTGCAATTTTCTATAAATGATAAAGATGTTTTCAGATTTTTCAGGAATTTATATCAAATTTTGACCCTTAAAATCAACAAAAAGAAGGGGGGAAACTTTTTTCCTTCGTTTTTTAGGAATATCTGATGTTCTGACGCAGATCATAAAAAGGGCTAAACACAAATTGTAGCCCTGTAAATTCCCTACAGTTTGCCAAAATTTCAACCTTTATCTTATAATTTGCACCCGACAGGTCATTATAAATAAAACAGTAATTGAATAATTTCTTAGTGTTCGTAAAATTAGGTTTTGTTTTATTAATTTTCGTATTTTTTGTTTTATATTTATTAGAAAAGCTAAATAATGGAAAACAACATTGTAAGAATAATATTATAGCCCACTGTAATTTTAATATTGAACGAATAAAGGTTTTAACTAAAAATAATGAGTTTTTATACTTTATTCACCTTATCAGAATACCTTCGTTGCTTTGATTTGACAAATTATTTAATAATAATGCTAACTTTTTTCTACTTGGCACGCGTATGAAAATGCTCTGAAATTGTGCAAATGTTCAATAAACAACAGTTTTCGAGTTAAGTGTGTACCACAACTGCGATTTTCTTTCGGTATAAAAACGCGCGGCGCTTCAAAAACAAATACGAGTTACGGAAGGAACATTAATTAGTTCCGTATTTGAAAAGCTCAAGAAACAATATTTTTATATAGTAACGGTTCTCTGCAGAAGGAGTTTTAAATAATTATATTTCCACGTCTCTTTAGCGTGCACTATGTAAGATGGATCATCGTATTGAGATGATAGTTCTGATGTCGATAGAGATTCTGATAGTCCCGACAGCCATTTGTTCTTCTTACAGCTTTCTGAATCTTGCCATACGGAAGTAGGTGAAAAACCATCTATACCCTTCAATGTGTCTAACGTAGATGTGGCATTATAGCGTAGATGTGAAAAGCAGACTTTTCGCAATTGAAGACGTTAAACCATATGACGCGAGTATCAAATATTGTGCCTTACAGGTAGATGGTAAATTTGCACATTGCGATATAGAACCAAATGAGTTGTTTCCAAAATCTGCTGCGGAAATCAAACTCTGAGTGCATCTTGTAGTGAATACTTAACGTATAGTGTAACAACATTAAAAATAATATTTAACATTATTTGTAACATTGCTCTATTTTTATAATCTCATTATTTTTAAATTAAATCTTAATTAATTCAATATTCAAATTTCAATACGTTATAATATTATTCTTACAATTTTGTTTTTCATTATATATCTTTTCTAATAAACATAAAACAGAAAAACTACGAAAATTAATAAAACAAAACCTAATTTTAAGAAAATAAATTAGAAACTATTAAATTACTGTTTTATTTATATTGAGCTGTCTGATGCAAATTATAAGATGAAAGATTGAGAATTTACAAGGCAACAATTTGTATTTAGCCCTTTTGATGATCTGCGTCAGAACATCAGATATTTTTAAAAAAAACGAAGGAAGAAAGTAATTTTTTTCATTTTTCTCTCCTTTTTTGTTGATTGTAAGGGTCAAAATCGGATATAAATGCCTGAAAAAATTCTCGAAACATCTTTATCATCTGTAGAAAATCGCAAGTATAATGTAAATCAATATTTATAGGCGTAATGTGGATAAAAAATGTAAACTTATATAAGAAGCTAAAAAAACACATTTTCATTTGTACGAAGTACTCAGGGTAAATTGATTTAAATCCGATTTTTTTACTCTTCAATTACGATTTTCAATAATTTTTTTTTATCCCGGGGACAAATTTGCATATCTTATTTCACTACACCCTTTGTCACGTCAGGGTATTAGAATCGATGTCTTTGCGAGAAACTGTTTGGCTGTTCCGTTTTACCGGCCACCCATTTACGATTCTCTCACAATTGGCTGAATGTGTGATTGGAGTACGAAAGTTTGGCAAAACTTTTTTTTTATTTTTACGATTTTAAGACCTTCAACAATAGGAATCACTTAATTGTACTTTTAGAGTTGTTTTAGTAGATTTTTATTTTGCCTTTTTTTGCCTGTTTTATCCTGCTTTAGCTTATGATGCCTATTTTTGGTATTTTTCTTTATTTGTGCCTTTTCTTCCCGTGCTCGTTGTTTTCCTTGTTTTCTCCTGGCACTGATCTCGATCAAGCTGGAAACATATCTGACGAGCCTGGTCAACAGGAAGGCACAGTCGTGTTTTGTCTCTCTGTGGACGCGGAGGCTTCAGGGTCAAGTAGTATTAAGAATCGAAACGAGATAGGAAGATGATACCAGAAAAGATTTTTTATTTTTTACATTGATGCCATTTGGTTTTGTTCAGCCACGAGAAATTCCTTTCTGTATATGGCTTCCGATCCCTTTTGATAACATAGCTCTGTGTATGCGATGTACCCTTCTCGGTGCTGGAGATAATACAAATATGAAGAACGAAAACTATAAATCCGTTTTAACTTATACCATTTCAAGATTCAAAACGGGAGTCCACAATAGCATGTCTCACAGAGAACGTCGCGAGTAAAAGAAATGTGTCGTCATCATACTGGGTGGTCATGTGCAATCAAAACTACAGACTTGATTCTTTTCTTCTGCGAAGTGCTAGTGTAAATTTTAGAGTTAGAATAAAAATGCGAATCATTTTGCATTATCAATGTTTTACAACCATTCCTTTTAAATGGTGATTTTTTCATTGTTTAAATGCCTTTTTGTACCCCTACTTTAGTCTGAATAAGTGCCTTTTTGCATGCCTATTTTCGTCAAAATAAATGCCATTTTGCCGGCGTAGATGAAATAAATGTCTGAACTTCCGGGCTCTAGTGATGACGCAATTATTCGTGCCATAAACGGCAAACACGTCATCATCTGTGCCTTAAGATATTTTATGAACTGTAACTTGAAACGAGTAACGAAACCTTGTAACGAGAAAGGTCGTTTATAATGTTGGAATACAAAAAATAATGTACATGTATTGTGTGTGAATTTTTTTGTTGTGAGCTATTGATGTTTACGCCTGATGAATATGATTATTACATCGAGTGTTGTAGACCTCTGTATACACTATACCCTTGAGTAAATCATTTTTTACAAAAAACATTAATTCGTTAATCAAGAGGCAAGACATTGGCAGAATTCCGAGCTTAATAAAGAGAGGAATCGCGTTGGCAGGATTTGCTTATTCGTACAATTATTTTCATTAATGTGGGAGCTATAAGGTGTCTTTTCCCATAGGAAGCCATAATATTATGCCATATTTCAGGGGTGAATAAACTTTCGCAAGATATACAAGAGCAGTATGAAGGTTGACTTAATTTGAAAGAATTCATTGACATAGAAGTTTTTTTTAATTTGTTGCGTCTACACCTTGACGCAACGCGTCTCCAACCCCCTTAAGGGGTGTTGAGTGCTTTGCACTGGGGAATAATCCTTCATTAATGTGCTTTTAATATCTGGAGTAATCCTCCGCTAATTACTATATTCGTCAAGTCTCGTCACGTCGCAGTCAGTCAGTGCCTTTTATCCTTTCGGCCAGGGACTCGACGGCGTTAGATCCCGGGTTTCCTGGCCGGTCACCCAATCACGAACCCGCGAGTCTCGAATTCGCTTAACCTTCGTTACTTCACGGAGCATAGTAAACGAATTCGGCTAGCGCCGCCGGCGCTAAGTTTTTCATAGACTTCTTGCTGCAGGTATCATGGGACGCTTTTTTACAATTTACACTTTTTTGTGTTTGCTTTCCTCTTATAAAACAACAAATTACATTTCCTTGGGCTTCCTTTCCTTCTTCTAAAAAGAACATTAATCATATGACGGAAAAGCATTACTTTGATAACACTAGGGCGAGGAATTAGAGGATAATTTGTAACCAAACGCATCCTTCATTTCAGTTCTAAACATCATTACGTATTTCCACCTCTGCTTTCAGAAATACATATCGTTGTTATGAAAAGTCATGGAGGGCCAAAATCACGAAACAGTTATTTTGATCTCAAGTAACAAAAGAAAAGTAATGTGAAATATAGTACAAATACGACCATTACAACTAGAAATCTTGTGGACAAAGTTTCAAAAGATGATAGAGAAGTGAACGATCGGGCAACAATTGCTAGTCTCTTCTGCACTATTTTGGTTTTGTACATTACTTCCTATTAAGAACCTCACAATAATTGATGAACTAAAAAATTCGGCCGATTTAGATTAATTTCTGGATTCTTTGTTAAAGACGGGCCTGCTATTACACACTCGTTAGCACGCAGATTTAACGCATCATTATGCACGGGTATATTCCCAGGTATTTTCAAAACTAACTTGTAAGATTTGACCGCTCTTCAGAAACGGTAACAAAAATGAAATTCAAAATTATCGGTCAATTTCTCTTTTGTCACTTTTCTTTACAAACATTTTAGAAACATCTTGTATACGTACGAATGACAACCATTCTTAGGAAATACGAAGCGTTTTCCGATTGTCAACATGGATTTAGGAGATCAAAATCTCTGAAAACGGTCGTGTTTTCATCTCTTAAAAATACTGCTTCATTAATGGATATAAATGAAGCACCTATTGTACGTAGGTAAGTCAATAAATAAGTCGCAAAACGGTATAGAGTCAATATGAATAAACTTAACTTCTTAAAATGTATTTCACTTTTCTATTCACCCTGAACATTCAGACCTTTATCCCATTTCTTTACAAGTCCTTCAAAGCCGACAGCAAAGAAGTCGTTTGGTTGCAGATGCAACAAACGTGTACCCTTTGCAATTACAACATAATCATTTTCAAAATTTCGGCCATCTAAATGACATTTTAGGGGCCAGATGAGAATAATGTCACTGGAGGCTCAGACAGGACTATAGGGGTGATGTTCCAAGCGTTCCCAATGAATTGTGTGTAACAGCACCTGAGTTTGTCTTGCTGTGTAAGGGCGACCATTGTCATCCAGAAGCACTCCCTTTGTCAGGAGGCCAGGTCGTTTGCTCTCCATGATAAATACTTGTCATCATACATGGGGAGCATTTTGCGATGCACTACTTCTGGGAAAGTCTTTGGCTCATAAAACGCACGACCGCACGCTATTTTACTGGTGTACACTCTTGCAACCCGCAGTACACACGCTTGCAAAACACACCGCAGCACACACACTGTAGTACGTACGCAGTCTTGGCTGCCACGAACTGATCCTGGCCGCGACCACGATGACCCGCGACCTCTATGACAAGCATACATGAGCTGCTATGAAACATATGCACGCATAATTTAAACATGTCATGGGGTAAACTAACGTTTGCGACTTATTTATTGACTTGCCCTCGCATTTGACGTCAATGATCATAACATTTTACTTTCAAAATTACCTTCGTATGGAATTCGTGGTATTACTCTAGATTGGTTATGTTCGTATCTTAAACAACGATCTCAGAGGGTTGAAATGTGTATTAGAATAAAGAGAGATTATTTACTGACCTTTATCATTCATTGTCGAATCCACATGAGGTTCCGCAGGGTTCTACTTTAAGATCTATTCTCTTCCTACCATACGTAAAGGATATGCCCTCGTCGTTACGAAACGAGAGAACAGTTCTCATCGTTGATTATTCGAATATTCTGTGAAATACAGAATAGTATAAATCAGATTTTTCAAGTTGGTTTCGTAAATTTATATTAAGCCGAAGGGAAAACAGGTTCTGTGGTTTTCCATTTCAAGTAAACAATTGTACACATATTTGAGCATGAATTGAAATATGGGAAGGTACAAAACAAAAAAATATGAACAGATTAATGGTCCTACATAAGAAATGTATCAGAAGCATTTTCAAACTGAATCCAAGACAATTCGGTAAAGATTTCTTTATTAAGTATGAATTACTGACTGTTGTAGCACTCTACTCTTACAAAGTAATACTACTATTGAGAAATAATCAGAATCAATATATTGTGAGTAATAAAGAGGTACATAACTAGCATATTAGAGGACATAGGGACTATCACAGAATATTCACTAGTAAGTCTTCAACTAAAAAAGATCCTTTCTGCATTGCTGCTCAGCTTTTTAATAATCTCCCAGTCACCATAAAATCAGCTGATAATAAAAACTACAAAACATTGCTTAAACTTCATCTTATTAGTGTGTGTCCGTGCAATATATCTGAATTGCATTAACTTTTCTGTAATTAAAAACCATGTACCACTACAAGAGTGCCACTCTCTGTACCTGGTCATTCAGTTCAATAAGGCAATGTACTCTTTAGTAATGTAGTAAATAATGTAATTATATGTCAGGATATTGTAAGCACTTACAATGATTATTAACACCTAATGTATTCAAGCTATTGTAAGTTAATTAAACTATTACTGTAAGGTAATGTGAATTACTCTCACTAATTGTAAGTTATTTGCCACTGTATCATAATCTGCTAGTTTATTAACATAATACATTGTTGATGTTATTCTTAATGTGATAATGTGACTTTGTATAATTAAAATGTAAATTATATTAATGTTTATTGTGAGCACTTGCATGCTTTATTAATCGTGTAAGTTAAGTAAAATATTTGAATGATTACTGGAAGTTATGTAATTAAATTTTAATTCCTATTATAACTTAAATTAATTTAATTGTTTATATTTATCAATTATGTGTATATATATATATATATATATATATATATATATATATATATATATATATATATATATATATATATATATATGTATATATATAATTTATCAAGAAAATGAACACTTGTTAAATTATTACTGTAAGTGAATGTAGATTAAAAAAAAGGAATTTACTTACTCACTGTAATTTTAATTAATTTCTAGATAGACTTTGCTTGATACTTTCTGTAAGTCTATTAGCAATAAAATTATTATTATTATTATTATTATTATTATTATTATTATTATTAACGATGTGCCATTGACTGATGATAAGGTAACAAAATATTAAGTCGATTCCTTTATGAAATGTTAAGTCGGTAGTACCAAGGTGATTTAAAGGTAGGAAAATAGTTTTTATTTTTTTAACAGCAGCCCAGCAGTCGAAAAAATCTGAAAAAATTCACAATTTGTGTTTTAAGAGGAACTTATGAGATTTTTTCAAGTCTGTTCCAGGGTTCTAAGTCACATTAAAAATTATTTCTTATTTAAATTTGGGTCTGAGAAAATATCAAAAAATGTTTTTCTGATAGTATAAATTGTTTTCTTATTTATCCTATTTTTTCAGTCAGATAAAATAGTATTAAGTTGATGAAAAAAATTAAAATAAAAAAACACGTTTTTGATTGTAGAGGGGTTTGGGTGGTTGGACAGATGCTAAGAAACCTTTCGAAAATATTATTTTTATGTAAGAATTATAGTTTAACTACTCATGATATTTGGTTTAGGGGAAATTTTTACCATCTTATCTGGGGTATCCTTTAGTAACTGGATTTTTCCACTTTTTCGTTACTAGGGCCAAGCAATAGTTTTTCTGCCAAAAATTCGCTGTTTTTTCCCTCAGCATTACATAACTTTCTCTGTACTGCATATGTGGTAGCAAGAAAGTAAAAATTGACAATCATATTCCACATGGAGACATGAAATAGGTTAAATATGTCTAGTGGGATTTTTTATATTCTTATTTTATCATAGCCATTTGGCTTTCCTAAATTGAAATCTTACCATTTTGTACCTGCTTTTTGTAATGATCCCAATTAATGTATATTTTTTTTGTTTGTTAAAGGCCACTAAATCCGTTGGGAAGTCGTTTCGAGATACAGCAAACTATTACATGGATCAAAACTCACTTGGAAGAAGATCAAGAAGTATCGTTGCCTAAGCAAGATGTCTATGATGAGTACCTGTACGTTACACTTTTAAATAAGTAAAAATATTTTACCCCTATTAGACAAAAACCTACTTTTTTTTGTTAATTGTTGTTATTTCATTTTGGATTGCAACTGGAATTTTGGGGTGACTTCTGAATTTTAAGAACAAGAACTTTTAATTATGGAAAATTTGCACATTGTAATATTGTGAAAAATCTTGCAGATAAATTGTCCAATATTGTTTGATAGTGGTGATAATGATAATAATTATCAGTTATATTATTAATATTACATATTATTTATCATTATTAATTATTGTAATGCCTACACATCCTTCACAGATTCTTCTATATTTCAGGGAATATTGCTCCCAAAATAAGATGAAGCCCCTCTCAAATGCTGACTTTGGCAAAGTGATGAAGCAAGTGTTCCCATGTGTCCGGCCTCGTCGACTGGGCACTCGTGGGAACTCCCGTTACTGCTACTCAGGCATGCGCAAGCGGATGAAGTTGCAACCACCACTGCTTCCGGATTTGGGTGAACACAAGGTATGTCATTGACTTTATTTCTTACTTGTTTGCTGTAATGAAAAGTACAGTGCTTGAATGTATATCTTTCATTTGTGTCCTCTTTGGTGCAAAAATGTATTTCCCGTTATACTTTCATTAAGATTGCATCTTAATGTGAAAAAGTTGGCTACAATAAGCTGTATGACAGAAATATTGTATCAGAATGTTTTGATACTGAAAGAAATGAGAATGAGAGAACTTTTACAATGGGTAAACTGGGATTACCTGTGACGAATTTATGTACTTCTACAAAACTGCCTTGTAGTTGTAGCTTGTATGCTTCTTTTCTAATTCACTATTTAATTACAACAAGTATTTATGAAAGAATATTTACTTTCACTATGTGACATCTTTTCCTTTCTTTTTAGTATTCCCCATCCCATTCTGAGGATGAAGTGGTGTCTGCCGCATCGTGCCTAATACGTGAGTGGGCCGAAAAACTACTCAGTGTGAAATTTGACAGTTTGCGTGATCTTGCATGCCATCTGGTGGAGAAGATGTGTGTTGACTCAAGGTCTGTGGCTGCGTTCACCCTCCTCTCCGGGGCTGGAGGGAAGGTCAATGGCACAGGTACTGGCTTTCATGGGAAGGGTCAAGATGGTAGCCTTGACTGTGTGGAGGAGGCCATAGCATTAGTTGAATTTCCAATGTTTCAAGCATTTTCTTGATTCACTCCTGGGGTAGGTCGCCTTAAGTATGCAGTAATGAAATATAGTTTCAAGTGTGAATAAGATAAAGTATGGCTTTCTCTTTTAATATCATTTTTTATTAAGGTAATTTTTTATATTGAAAGTGTTCATTATAACTATCCAAACGGACTATTAGTTAATTGAGAATGCCTTGGATGGTATTACATTAGCCAATTGAATATTGAATTACCTGTCGTAATAAAAATATTGTTGAAATAGATAATAACAGCTTTTTTTTATTACGCTGCCTTGCCCAAGCTAATTGAAACGTCAGCAAAGACTATCATTTTCTATTTTGTATATTTCCTAGATAAAAGCAGTATGTCATTTGGAAGATAATACTTTCCTACTACTGGAGGCATAGATATGTTGGAAATTGTAATTAAAGTCTTAAATACCGCTCCCTACAGGAGTGTTAGATGTAATCTTATTTTATCTGTATTAAACATTGATTTTTATATTGTGTTGACTGCATTTCTTGCAGAATCCACCTCTCCTCTGGGCTTGCCCTCAGCTCCTTCTGGAGGCACCAACAAACATTTGGAGACCCAAATGCAGCTCCAGCGTAAGCTCAAAGAGCGGGAAATGATACGAGAACAAAAGCGCAAGATGCAGGTGAGATAACACACTTGTGTAATGAAGTGCTGCATTTCCTGACTCGACCAACATTTTTATTATTAATCAAATTCAGGGACAACTTCTTCTGGCTGACTTAGTATTTTCACTGCATAGCATGTATATTTCTTAGTGTTTTCTTGTATTAAAGTATCTTTTGATTTGTGGTTGAGTGTGTTGGCAAAATTAACAATTTTTAACATCTCAAAAATTACAATAATGTATCTATGAAATTTGTGGGATGCAAATTGCAAGTTATTGCACATCTCACTCAAGTTTATGTGCTCCTTTGAGTTTCTTGGTGAGCATAGAAACAGCTATAATTTTATGCATGTGCAGATCTCTTTTCTCCTACCTTATGCTAGACCATGCACTGTTTACCATGCAGGGAAAGTACTGGTTTCCTGAAAGCCAAGTTTCCATTTATGCAAAGTGGAAAAGTCAGCAGAGTAGTATAAATAAATTTGACTAAGATCCTCAATGAAATTTTTAGGCTGGCTTAAATGGATCTGCGGAGCAAGTTTTTTCTTCTTTTGATTTAGAGTAGTAAAAATTATGCAACACATTTGGGAAAGATAAGGCATCAAAACTTGCTTTTTTATTATTAAATTCTACTATGAATGTGAGTAATATGTTGAAAAAGAGAAACAGTAAAATATAATATCTTTCTTTTATTCTGCCTATGCAGACTTGCTGCTTTTCAGGGGTTTTAACTCATAATATTTAATGTATTGATTTGATCATTCCTTAGAAGTTTTTGTTGTTCATTTATTCTCCAAGTTACAAGTTATATTTTATTATCAAGCAATTTTGTGTACTTTTTATTTTTATGTCAGAACTTGATGTGTTGTATCTGAAAATCTATTATTTCTTTGCCTTTTGTAACCTCTACAAATTTTTCATGTTTTGCAAAATGTTAGTATTTTATTTATCTACTTATTGTTAGTGTTATACTGAAATAGTGTTTACTGAAATAAAAAGTTTTTATTGTAAGTAATAAGCTTGGTTTTGAGAATTATTTTACTAAATGAAAACATGACTGTAATATGCCATTTACTTCAAGAACATTGATATTGAAGTACAAATCTAAGAAGTCAGGTATTAAAATATATTAAAACCAAAAACATGATTTAACCCTCGAGCAGCACCAATGGGACAGAAGTGTTACCACTGAAATATTTTTCCGGGTATGTTCGATGATAGCCCTTCCAGGAAGTTGTGGCCTGTAGTATTCCTCAGGTGACATTCCAGGAAGAAGATAAAATCGTTTCTAACACCGCTACCCTCATCAGTTACCAGCGATCTGCAAGATTGTGAGGTCAGAGCAGTTTGGAGCAGATTTGCACCGCACTGCCAGTCATGTATCTTTCCTTGCTGTGCATTTCACTCTCAAATCACTACAAGTAGGATACGTACATTAGTTGTATCTGCATTTACATTCCGAAATGGGTCTTTTTCATTATCAACTAGGTCTTGGGGAAGAATGGAATTCTTGGAACCCAGGAAATAAAAGAAATATGAGATGCAGATTTTGAATCAAATCATCTGTCATATAAATCTTTCTCTGAGGCTGAGGTTAATGAACACATGAATAATGATGGTAGAGGTGACAATTGAACTTCTGAGATTGACGGAGAAAATATTTCTGATATGGAATGTGATCTTGAAGGGGCACAAAATTGTTTTTTGGAAGAGATAACCTGACAAAATGGAGGGCAATGCCCTTCAAAAAGTCTTTGAAGATTAGTCAAAAGAACATAATAAAAATTTTTCGTGGGCCCAAAGGTAGTGCTAAAAATACTGAATCAGAAATAGAAGCATTTTTTCAGATTACTGATGAAAATTTGCAGGATGAGATAATGACCTATATCAACATGTACATTTGTAAGAAAAAATTATGTCCAATACACACGACAAATTTTTGGGAAATATTCCGTAATGAACTTTGAGCTGTGCTATCCATATTGTACTTGATAGGAATGAAGAAATGAAATCATACTAATATGAAGGAACTTTGGGACACAGATGGTAGTGGTATAGATATTTTATGTGCATGCATGAGTTATAAAAGATTTTTTAAATTGTTACATTCAATCAGACTTGACAATATCCAAGCCAGAATTGATCATACGAAAAGCGACAAGCTTGCTCATATCCGAACTATTTTAGATTCTTTCAAGCCATTCATTATGATTCAGAATGACTTGACTACAAAGAAGAGAGTAATATTATTCACATATTATTTTGTAAATGCAATTTTGTCAATTGTGTCAGTGTTATGAATTTTCAGTTTCCCAAGTAATTCGTCTAAATGTAAATTTTGTGAAAGTGTACTTCTAAATAAATAATGTTCACAAGGAAACAATTAGCTTTCTTTGTGAGAGAAAAACCATAGAATAACATTATTTCCAAGAAAACGTAGCTGGTAGTAAATTTGTACTGCACTGCTGCTTGCTTAACGTTCAGAGGTGCTGCCGGTTAAAGTTTAAACAAAGAAACAACTTATTTTTAACAAATTTTGACTGTGTATATGCAATTAAGGTCAAGAATTTTGCTACTATTTTTTTAAAAAAATTCTCATGGCACCAACGGTTGGCTCTAGAGGTATAATTTAGCAATATAATTCTTATTTAGCAATAAAAGGTGCAAAGTCATACTACCAGATAGCTCCAACAATGGCCCCACATGCATGGGAGAAACAACAAACAGAGCGTGCAATGTGTGGTGAATGTAACTCAAGCATATTGGTTAATTGGCCACCTCTGAAGCTACAGCTGTATTTTCTGTACCCCTTTTTAACAGTAATATTTTTGCACTGCTAAATTTGTTAGTTGTAATAGATTTAATATTCCCCTGATTAATCCATTCAGAATTAATTTTGCTAATTTATATGCTTTCTGTATTCATTAGTTTGAACAATATAATTTCTGGTTCTTTTTATTTTACTTTTTTTTTAAGTGAATGTCCTGCACATTTCCTCTGTTTTACTTTGCTTCTTCAATTTCTTTTAATACACCCTGTGTTCTTATGCAAGATGCAAAGGAAGCTGAAGTACTGTATTTGAAGTCAGTTATTACATCAATTATATGTGTTGTGTATGGTCAGTTCTGCCCCTATGATCCTGCATAAATGATGTAAAAAAAATCATAGATGGTGTAAGTCAGTTTCATTTTTTTAAATATTAGATCTCCTGTTTTGCAGAATGTTATGTGCAGTGGCTGAATTTACTTGTTTTTGCTTGCCTATTGGTTATGAAGTAAAGTCATTAACAGCAACCTAAAGTGTCACTACCATTTTGGAGCTTTTGAGACAATACCAAAAATGTTGGTATTTTGTTTTTCTTTAAATGCCAGGTTTTGATGTACTAATGGTAGATGGACATCAGTTGAATATTTTTACTACATTTTATTCATAATTTTGTTTGATTTAAGTGAATATTAGAACTCTGTAGCATTGGAGTAACTAGAGATATTTATGTGTGATAACAAAAATAACTGTTTCTCTTAATGAAATTTATTTACATGATAAAATTTTATTTAATCTTTTTTCAAATTTCAGGATCAGCAACAACAGCAGTCTGCTGCTTTATCGAAAGGGTCAGCGTTTGAGAAGCTGAAGCCATCGAAACGTGCCAAACTAGGTCATTTGAAGGATCGCAGAATAGCTTCTACCTTAGCACTGATGCCTGGAACTTCAACCTCCACCAATTCTACCATACCATTAGGAGCCTCTGCTTCACCTTGGGATCCTGTAAGGTCAGATGATGGAACCGTTGGCAAGCTGGGTGCTTTGGGACGTAGAGGCAAGTCCGCATCAGTGGACAGCATTGCAACTACCTCTGACACAATTGCACTCCGTCAAGTAATGACAGCTTCTGTTCCAGTGACAAGTTCTGATCTTGTCAGAGAGACAAGGGGGGTGCTGGATGATGCATTTGTGCCAGTGCAGCCTCCTGCACAATTTGGTGTTACTCTCCCCTCTCCAGGCAGTGTTCCTGATAAACTTCCTATTCCACGCATAGTGAATAGTAATGCTAAGCCAAATCATTCTAAACCAGTCTTAGCTGCTTCAAAACCAGATTTAATTGCAATGCCACATCAAAAACTCTCTCTTGTTCTTCGGAAAAAGTTTTATAAACCAATTCAGCCAAAACCAGAAAATTTAGGTCTAAAGCCCAAAGAATTTCCTGAAGTTCAAGACAAAGAACACAGAGAGCTTATTTCGGATGACGGGCCAATAAATTCTGAAGTATGTGTTGCCAACACTGTGAAACTGGAAGGAGAAGTAGGACAGCAAGTTGCAGAAAGTGATGTTAAACTTGAGAATGATCCTATGAGTGATTATTTTCATGGTGGCCACAATTCACAAGAACAGGAAGAAGAACTTATGAGGTACTTTCAACATCAGACCAGCTCCTCAAGCAACGAAGAGCTAGAAGAAGCACTTATGCCAAGGAGAAGTGCCACAGCAGATCCCACCAAGTCAGATCAGCTCTCTCAGCTGAGAATTCTGCTGGAACGTAACCTGAGCAATGCTACTGCTCCAACTGGTCTTAATGTGCGGAGACCACCTGGCTCAGACTGTCCAGCTGTATCTGTAGGGCCACCCCTGGTTGAAGATCCTATTGCCAATGATGATGTGTTTCTGTCTGGTCCAGTTATGACGCTTCCACCTGGTGCATCTGCTTCTGCAAGCTTGTCTCTTTTATCTCAGCGAAACCAGCAAAAGAAGCAGTCTCAACCACCTCAACCGCTTCCAAACATGCCTCAGAAACCTAGTTTACTCCCCTCTCTTTTAGCAAGCAATCACAGTGGTTCAAGTTTAAGTGTTCGCCGACGAGTGAGTTTTGAAACATCTGTTACTGAACATTACCACAATGACAATGGTTTCCAAAACACAGTACCACCTAGTCCTAACACTCGGCGTAAATTTTTCAATTTCACCCCCATTTCAGCCGGACCTCATTCTCCTCTAGGTCAAAGGCCGTCAGCACCATCTTCTAAACCATCTAGTGCTAATGCAAGTCCGTTTGTTTCACCAAGGAACACTCCAGTTCCCAGAAATAGACATATTTCTTCATTTCCTCCTGTTCAATTGAGTAATCAGTTAGGAGCCCGAACAAGAGTGCCTGCTAATAAAGTTGTTCGTTCAAACTCCGTGAGTAGTGGACTATCTCGTAATCAGTTCCAGCCAATGCGACCGAGACCACTATCAACAACTGCTCCATTATTACAGAATTCATGTGGTGATGGTTCCTCTCAACCTGATTTCGCTCTTAATTTCTCACACACTCTTGATTCAGCAAGAGTGCTTGATTCCATACATGGAGAAATGCAGCTTTCCTTGCCACACTCCACTGCATCTCCAATGTCTTCATCTGCTCCACAGTCACCAATGCTTCCCAATAATCTCATGCCTGCAGCAAGAAATTGTGTTGCAGAGGAGCCATCGGAGTATGTGAACTCAGACTTTTTACTCAGTGATGTGATGAATCATACAAAGGTTGTTCCACAGTGTACTGATAATATGGATTCCAGTTTCTTCTCAGATAACAGTGCAAATTTACAAGTGCCCCCACATCAGCACCATCCACAACAAATGCCTATTCCCACACCTGATCCCTTGGCACATGAAGTGAGTCAATTCTTCCCTGATGATGTAGAGAGAACACAGAGGAGTGTGCAACAGCAACAGCAGCAGCAGCAGCAACAACAACAACAACAACAACAACAACAACAACAACAACAACAGCAGCAGCAGCAGCAGCAGCAACAACAACAACAACATCAACAACAACAGCAGCAGCAGCAACAGTTCCAGTACAGATCTCAGTCTGTGCCATTGCATCGCATGTTGTCTACAAGTGATTTGATGTCTCCCCATTATGCCATGCCCCAGTCTGTAGACACAAATTTCCATTTAAATAATTTTAGTTTGTCAGCGGCAAGTTCTGTTGCTCCCACCCCAGTTCCAAGCGAATGTATGGATTTCACAGGGATTGCTGATAGTTCTGCTGGAGGGCCTACCACTAATTTAATTATCGATGGTGCTGATCCTGAAACAGGACTAAATTCGGAAAATTTGGATCGAATTTTCAACATATTAGATGATGCTCAAGAACAGCAAAAACAAGAAGAACAACAAAAACAACAAAGGCAACAGGAGCAACAAAATCAACAGCAACAACATAATATGCAACAACAACACCCAGGGATTCATCAACAACAAGAACTCCAACACCAAGGAATTCATCAATCTCAAGACCTCCAACATCAACAAATGCAGCAACACCAAGAAACACAGCTACACCAGTCTCACTGTCCAGAACAAGAACCGGTGCAATTAAGACAGCATCAGCAACATCATCACAACCTTCAACAGCAACACCACCATCCTCCACCACCGCAACAACAGCATCAAGAGCAGCACCATGAAATTGGCCTTACATTAGACTTAGTGGCAGCTGATAATGTGAGCGGAGATTTCCTGGACCTGCCTGGGCAGATGCGACCTATTGTTCAATCTTCGCGCTCATATCCCAATACACCAGTTCCTTATAAATGTGCTAACATAAGGGATCCTTTGGTCTCTTCTTTCAATGCAACATCAGAAACCTTAGAAAACAGCCCTACTGTCCTTGGCTCCAGGTCTTTACCACCAACACCCCTTCTTTCCATTTTAGATGATGAGACAACCCCATTCCAAAGTATTGTGGATAGAGATCCAATGTTAACCTTGAATGCACTCAATACACGACTGTCCGATGACACAAGCAGTTATGTTCCTAGGAGGAACATGAACTCCTTGTTAGAAGAATCATTGACCCTTGATACTCTGGATCTTCAAGATTGTGAAGGATTTTCACAGCTAGCTGAAGTCGAATCCTCTGTTAATGACACTTAGTTAATATATTGGACAGAGAAAAAAGATCTGGCACTTGCCATTTTCAATGAATAGCAATTTTGGCAAGAGTTGTTATTAATTTATTGTTGGATAATAGTTCAATCTTTCTGATGTCACATATTAATACAAGTTTCTGATTCATTGTGTATTATTTGGAAGTATTTAAAGGTACAATAGTGTGCACAGTTCTTCATTGATATAATTCTGTGCAACATTTGTTTTTGGTGGCAACTGTGCCTAAATAAGCCTTCACATATAGTACAAATATTAAAAACACCAACAATTTTGCTCTACTTCTATTTTAACTTTGTAATCTTATTTTGTTTGAAAGATTCGGAATGATACTTTATTTTCTTAAATTCACATGACAGCAAGTGTCAGATTTCATCTGTGATCGTGCAGTTATTGATGTTTGTGAAACACATATTTGATCAGATATTTCTGTATATACTTCAACGAATATTCACCATCCAGCTACTTACTGTGATACAAATCTTTATAAAATGGTGAATTTTTTTTACAATTTTCACAAATAAGCTATAACTGTGAAAGCAAGCTTATAAAATTTACAGTACTGTATTCTGTGCATAGCTTGTGTGTTATGAAATGTAAAGTGCTGAGGCTACAGAATCTTAAAATGTGCAATCAAGTTATTAGTCTACATATTTCAGCTGTGTGTTGGTACTTGTGACTTAAATATTTTTTTAAGCAGTCTTCTTGAGGAAAATGAGTTTGTCTCCTGTAACAATATTGATAGTAAGTGGGCCAGTTTGATATAACTTTATTAGTATTTAATCTTTTCTTGAATTTTCCTCGTGTATACCTTCAAATTTTATAAACATGAAATCAGTATTCTTTAAGAAGCTGAGTAATGTATAATTATCTGTAACATTTCACATTGTGTTGCTATGGACCTCGATGCATTGTGTGCATACATCTGAATTGCATTGTTTTGAAAATGCATTGAAAATTTTAGCACAGAATGCAGTAACTTATACGAAATGTTTTGCCATTTGAAGTTTCATTCTTGGAAAACGCATTATGCCATAAAATGTCAGGAATCGAAGCTATATTGCCTGTTTACATGGTGTTAAGGTCATTGTTTTGATACAAAATTTGCTGATTTTTTGACCTTCAATGGTAAGTGTGTTTTTTATGTAGAGTGACTTTTAGGAAACTGCTGCCTTGGAAATTATGGTATTTCTTAAGTACGAATAGTTGAATTCAAAGTTCAAATCCTCATTTGAAAGAAATGAGGGTGACAAAACACTTCCTATATTGTTACTAAACTTTCTTAATAGTGTGCCTTGGAGATCTCAACACAATGGAAGGGCTGGGAAGGGGAGGTGAAAGCAGTGTTGTCAGATGATCCCGACACTCTTCCTTTTTCTTTTTTCTATCTTACTTTCTCTCTTCTTCTTCATCATCATCTCCTCCATATGTTGCACCTTTTAGTGATCATATCTACCAGGTAGTGGCAGGTTATTTTTGGGCATTAAATGTGAATAATTGGCAACTTGTTCAACTTTATGCATCAGAGTTCAGAGTATAACCTGTGATGTAACCTGTAAACTTTTAGTCTCCGAGTCATTTAAGGGAGAGGACACTGTGCAAACTCTCCAGAAATTGATGGTTCTACTTTTAAAGTGGTCTGATAATATAGGTGATGTGACTGTGTTGTATGAAAGTTTGAAAAGAACATGTATATCCAGTCCTCACATTTTGAAATAATTAAATTCTTTGGAAGCTCTCTTATGATGATATTATTTTTCTATGATTGTGTAAAAAGGATGGATATACAGCTACATGTGAAGTTAGTTTTGTCTCACGACATCTGAAAAACATGACATTGCTCTGCAAAAGCCTTTTTTGAATGGTGATATCATGTCACAGTGCAAAAAAGATTCTTTTGCTTAAAGGTCACGAAGAAAGATAGGACATTGTTTCTATAAAGATGAAGAATAATGATGAAACAATTGATGATTTTTAATACATACTCCTTTACACGATCATAGAAAATATTTTGCTTATATTTCATAAGCATTGTTTCTTGTACCATCTCAGGTTGTTGGTTGTGGGGTGTTGTTTTTTTTTCTCTTTTCTTTTCTCTCTCTCTCTCTTTTCTTTTTTTGCAGAAATCTACCAGTCTTGTTAAAAATAACCTCAATCTCGATTGTGCAAAACATAATAATTTCATCCTCGTAATTGAAAAATAACTATTTTGGCCATAACAAGACCATTTTTGTTTCTCTCTCTACCAAACAATTAAGTTGTAATTTTTGTTTGTTGGAGTCATCTCTTTAAAAGCTGCTATTAATTTTTAATTATTTAATTTTTAAAGTTTTAAAGAATTGAATATTGCAAATATTATTTTATTGTTTTACTAGTTTATAATTCTCCTAAATTCTGAACATCATGTGCCTGTAATAAAAATCCAGAGCAAACAATGAAAATTAACAATAGAATTCGAATTCTATTTTTACAGTGTAATTGAGCATAATAAGTCAGAAGAGGAGAGGTTATACAACTGCGTGTTAGGTCTCAGCACCAAAAATTGCTATGGTACATTGTGCTTTGGACTAGCAGATTTTGTGGGTACGAGTAACATTCCAGAGAATAGATAAGAAAAAATATCTTTGTCCCTATTCGTATTTGATTCCCACACATCTAACTAGAGACTAGCTTACTGATGAGCAGCTTCATTCTATAAAAGAAATGTTTCTTCAAAAGCTATCAGGAGGATATTGGTACCACAAAGCTTATTGTAGTTCTTGATAATTTTGGAATTAATATTGGAGTTCTGATGTTTGTTCACTGTAAAATGTGAATAATGGAACTACATTCAGTTCTGTTTAATTATTATCTTTATTGCAGTAAATGTGCAGGAAGAACACACTAGAGGCGCCCCTGTTGTTACCCAGCAACCACCACAGAGGTGAACTAGTTTTACATTTTCACACATATCTGCATTCAGGCAGCTTTACATGTACACATAATAAATTAGTTGTCATCACTGTCCATCCCATGGGTTAGAAAATCGAAGCAGCTATATCTCTGTTCCCTTTTCCTTCCATTCTCCTTTAATAAGCGAAGGAGATTCTTGGTATAAGTACATTCTCTTTGAAGATTGTGAGAGAATTAACATTATATTATCAATAGTGCAGCAAAACGTTCCCTATCATTCAATTAATAAACTACTTTTAATTTATATTGCTTATATCCTCACCAATCTTGGTCCAATATCTAACACACTTCATTGGTTGCACGATTGATACAACATTACATTTACCTTGAAGGAACCTTGTAGAAAAATCCTGTGTTATGTCTTGTGCAAATGAATCTTAGTAAAATAATATACATCTGTGGATGTACCACAATCTTTAAAAGGCCATCATAGTCATTGTCTCAAGTTAACAACCACACGATTCAATAGGAAAATTACAAACACATAAAGGGGTGCAACCGGAACTTCTTGATTTCAAATATTGAATTTTTGTATATGCAAGTTCAGCATGAAATTTGTTAGAACTTTAATTCAATCAATTCATTCTTATCAATTAATTTATTACTCTTTAGTATTTCAATGGTTTTACTTTTTGGGTACTGTCAATATTTTAGAATTTGAAAAGATTTATATAAATGCAACAGTAGTGTGTTCAAGATGCTGCTATCATAGTTTTGTGTGCTTTGAAAGGTACCAAAACTTATTTAAGAAACTTGATGTTAATGAAATATATTAGTTTCCTGTTATATAAAAAGAGTACGAAAGAATTGTTATTAATATTTGATAATTAAGGAAGGTGTTCCTTCTTTTATTTTTTTAATTTTTGCTTCTGAATATTATGTATCCCAAATGATTATTCTTGGGATTCATATGTCCTTGTTAATTTCAGAATTGCTTTAATGTTAAACAGACAACACATCTTTTGTGGCACTTAATGGAAGTTTTGTGTTATTGTTTTTGTTACAATATTTAACCATTTTATTTTATCAGTGAACTGAAAACTATTTAATGTTGACATTACCTTTTATTAAATCGAATTTTGTTAATATCAAAGATGTGTTGAATAGGACAAAAAATTGATATGTTGTCAATATTAATTTCTCATTCAATTACATTCCTTGTTAACTGTTTTTTTCTACCACATGCAGTTAGGAGACAGTTTGGGAGTAATATTAGTGCTCTTAAAGAACTTTTTTGCTGTAATAAATTAGCTCAAAGTTGCTGTGAATTAGCTTTGTTTCCAATAGAAAACTGAATTTCTCAATCCCTGTCTTTCATAAAATGTCTAAGTTTTAACTTTGACTTTAAATTTTCTTGAAAAAATATACCATATTTACCTAAATATAAGATGATCCATATTTTTATAATTGGAAATTAGTTCCCTGCAAATTCATTTAAAAAAATCGTATCTTTATATATTATCGATATGTCAATATTATTTATGTACCCAACATGAATTAATCTTTCACTTGATATCTTGAGTGTTTTGAATTATTATTATTATTATTATTTCTGTGTATATAACTCTTTTGGATATAACTTGTGGTATATGAATCTTCAAGAATTGGGAAAAAATTGCATCTGAATGAGGCAGGGGTAAATGCAATTTGCAACACACAACATACACTATCTCTTTTCTTGACGTCTTGACCATGCATAACTCAAAGACAGTACATTCTAGGATCTGGTTTTCTAGTCCTTTGCCCTCATGTTGTAATCTAAAAATCAAGATCTTTTGGTATCTTGTGTTATGTACTGGAGGTTTGGCTCTTCAGAGACATGCAGAATATTGAATTATACTAGAACATTTCTCACAAGACAACCTCCGATTTTTAGAGGATGAAAAATGGGAAGAATACTTGTCTTATATTCTGGTGAATGTGGTACTTATTCACACTTTTGAGGTTTCTTACATACTCTACCGGCAATGTGAAACTGTCAGCATCGCTAACCATGCTTAATGATTTCACTATCCAAAAGAAAATAGTCGGTATATGATCTTTTCACTTGCAACCGATTGATGCATTTGGGCTACTGATGCCAACAAAAATCAGAATTTTGTTTGCTAGAGTATACAGATAACTTGTATTTTAATTAAATGCAATTTAATTTATATAACTAACTTGAGCATGAATGTACTGTCACTAAACAATGAATCACATTTGTTGTTTCTGATATGAGACTGTTCTTTTCTTTTTGCATGAAAATGTAAACTGGCACCAAGATGGACTTGCATGTTGTTGTTGTTGTTATTATTATTATTATTGTTGTTACTTACATTTTTATATTGTTGAAGTATTGAATATGACTTTTAATTAAGCTACAGTTTGTATAGAAACATGTTCAATAGTAGCTTTTGTGGTGCTGTTGTGTATTGAATGATTGACAACTGTACCTTATGAGGAACTGTTTTAGCAGGTTTGTCTGGAGGCAAAAGTGTAAGGATAAAAATAGGTTTCCGTTTATACTGAAAGTACTTCCCATTTGTGAATATCTGTACTGTAAACTTGCATCATGAAAAAAGGGAATTCTTGATAATCACTGTGATTCATTAAAAATGTTGGGATAGCTGATTGTGATGCAGTCAACATCCATTTCCTAAAGATTAAGCTTAATTGGAAGAAGAGTTTATGATTTTTCCTTCTACTTTATTTTGCACTATTCTTTATTAAACATGGACTAAAAGTTCGAATACGAGACAAGTCTTACAATACTGTGCACTTTCTTACAGTAATTTGTTGACATCTGTCTGGGAATCGAAACAAAAATATTAGATTTACAATTTAAATTGTAAATTTTGAAATGTTTAAATTTTGCATTCATTGTTACAATATTAAAATTAAATGTTATAATCATTTATTTGTCACATTTATTCGTCTCAGTTTTTCTCATCTCATGAAAACTAAGGATTTAAAGATTTATTTCCAAGTAAACAGTTAATCCTATATCAAAACAAGATTAAAGAGAAAAAGCTATTTAGAGTTTTATAGAAAGTCATAGCTCAAATCTCTTTTCTGAGCCTTCTCTTAATAAAAAAATTGATAGTAACATAAAAGATGTGAAAATTATAATGTAGCAATGAGATGAGTCTACCAATTTCAAGAACAAAATTTTTATATATGTTGTTTTGCTATAACTACCCAATTGATTGTGATGGAGTGCAACAAAATCTGTAAATTTTGTGACACCTTATTTAAGATATTGTGTTTTATGCAAAGCAACATGACAAATTTCTAGTATATTACTAGTCTACAAAATAAAATTCTGTAACAATAATGGTGATGTGTATTTATTGTTTGCTTTGCTTGGCATACAAATCTTTAGAAAATGCATTTTTCAAAATTCATTCATTTATAATGGAAGTTACTGAATCAAATGTGTTTTAGCTTTTACTTTTGCAACAATATTCAATATCTTGAGGAAATCAGTCATGCTAACACATTGCCTTATATCTAATACATTTCTTGATTCAAATTATTTTAAACTTTTTTTCAATTTACAATAATGTCTGAAATACTTTGAAAGTTGCCAGAGATACAAGCATAAATTTAGTAATGTCTAATTAGTATTTTGTGCTCTTCAGAATGATAAGATTTGTATAATTGAACAGTTCCTTGTAATACAAGAAAATTTGCTGGTGGTTGTAATTCATAAATATAGTAAATCCAATGTCTTAAGTTTTTTTTATCACCTTAAAAACATTTGATAATAAGAGTGACTTGAGAGAAAACATCCAAAGGTTCCACAAAGAATGTTTTGGGTATTCAGGTTGCGTAAAGTAATTTGAGCAAAATTTCTTTGCGAACAAAGTAATTTGATTTCTGAAAAATGGGTGACAACAAATTTATGATAGGCATTGTGGAGAATTGCACTCTTCTATTTTTTTCTTACTAGTTAGGAGGGAGGGCGGAATATAAATTGAAAATAATATATTTATAATATTTAAAATAAATATGACAGACACACCATTTACTTTTAATGCGGAGAAACTTCAGTTTTTAATTGCAATTAAATTTAAGTAGTTTCTCTTTGCAAATGTAACCCCAAAACATCATTAGAACTTTTGTTTTGTTAATAGTGCAATTGATAATTTTGTAAAAGTTCTTCATATGAGTTGCAAAAATGCTATTAGAATTTGAAATATCTAATGAAAAATAACATTACCATTGAAACAAAAATAAATTTTGCATTTTCCTATTTATTTGCTTTTTAAATGCTAATCTTTTATCCCCTTAACTAATCCTTTATTTTGCTTTTTGTTTGACATTCCATATATTTCTTCTAGGGATTTTTACATTTAAATGATTTTTATTTGTTATAGCTAGTATAGGCAACATGTGTATTTTGAAAGATTTGTTTGTCACTAGCATAAGAGAATGATGCAAGTAAGATTAAAAGGTATGTATTTGCTGGAAAATGATAAGAAATTTTTCCAGTGTAATCGATACCTTTTGATTAAACACTACATTTTCTTCAAGAAAATAAAATGTTCTGAATGAAAGATCATATAAATGATGGCATATATTAACAGTAATGAACATTTTATCTAATAAAACCCTTGAACTTAAGCATTAAGTTGAGAAAAATTTTTAATGTTTATTTTTCTTTTACGACTCATAGAAGAAAGAATTTTAATTTTGCACCCAATTATTATTTAATTTGATTAATTTATATTTAAAAAATTACTATCAGAGTAAGCAAAGAGGAATCATTAGTTTATTAAAAAGTAGTTCTGTCAAAACTTTAGTTCATAAATAATTGCAGCTACTCTCATCTGTAACTGTACACTTACACTTTTTATGTTAGTCCTGGGAAAATGAACAGAAGGTACATGGCATCTACAATAATTTTTTATTATTATGAATATTATGGTGCAGCTATTGATAACTCTAGACGCGGGAATGTGGGGTGTTTTGTTACTGAATGTTGCAAAATTAAAGAAATAGAATAGTATTGATAGTAAGTAATCTTCAAAGTACCACCAGACATCATATTTATTTCAAATATCCCCATACCTACAATGGATTACCACAAGATATCAGTTACCACCACGAAATTTATTTAAAAGTCGGTACTATATGATTAAGATATGATTTGTATGGTGTTGCTTTGAGAGTACCATGGGCTGATAAAGATTGATTTTAAACTCTGTCTGGAGAAATCATGAAAAAGTGAAATTGTTGTATTAGGTGTTGAGGATAAAAATCATGCTAGGAAATGTGCTTATTTGCAAAACTGTTTTATTTTATTGTTATTATTGTTGTTATTTTTGTTTCCAAAGCAGCATTTTCTGCATAAGTCGAGGAGTGCTTCATACACATTTGGTGTGTATAGACCACAAATATTAGATTGATCTCAGAGAGTGAATGTTTTCATTTTAAAGTAGTTTCTGTGGCAGATGTTAATGGTACCTATTTAAATAAGAGATCACACAATGTTGTGTGTGAAAGAATTTAGAGAGTATATTCAGACAAAGTATTGTACATGTGGTTCAAAGAAAAATTATATCACTCTTGCGAGAAATGAAACTTCTGTTCACCTCAATATTTTACCTTTTATCAGTGGTTAGAATTAGACAAGTCTCTGTGCTTCCCTAGCCAACTTGCTATAATTGTATACATTGCTTCTGCCATGCGGATTAATCCAACATCTCATAGCACTTCTTTAAATATTATTCAATAGTGTATACTGAAAATAATCTGTTTCATTCTCCACACTTGTAGAAAGATTTTATATTTTGATGTAAGTATATATGCATGCATACGAATGCATACATATTAAGCTGAATGTACTCTCTGAAAAGCCATGAAAGAATGACTTTCAGTTGGTTTGTTTATAAGAATTTTAATGAAAATATTATTAAGGAATTTGTACATTTAGTGATTGGTGTAGGGAACAACCAAATACGGTCCTCATTAACAAAATTGAAAACTGGTTAGGATTATCTGAGCAAGAATGTGATCTATATATATTTGTTTATATGTGAAAGCAAATATATATATACATATATATATACATATAATTATATTTATATACCTATTTGTACATATGTTTTAAACAACTATATTTTAAGATATCTTGTTCTTCTCTTGCCCTCATGTCTTCTGGTATTAATAACATAAGGAACCACTTGTGCTCCATTACTCGAGTCATGGCCATCAGGAAACTAGAAAAGTGAAGATAATTTTACCCTTTCCTGCACACTTATGATTTTTGTATTTTAGGCAATTCTAAAAGCAAATGAATATGAATTATTTTTATCTTGAAGCATTTATAATACCAGTTATGAACATTTTACAGCTTTAACCCCTTTAAATAGAAATGATATACAAATCTGGAGTGTATCCAATGTTTGTATTGAGTATTTCATCTAAATGAAGAATTAATCAATTTAAATTTGTATCCAAATACTTGCTCATGATTTGGGCAGAATGGGACCAGTCTAGCCAACATAAACATATTTCTTTGAAGGTCTTAAGAAAACATACTTGCATCCTCTTTTAAATGAATGTAATGTATCCTATGTCAATGTTTCAAACAGAAGGAACATTGTGCACCTTGAAACTTGAAGAAGAGATTATAAGCTCAAAACCTTGTATGCAGAAAGCAATAACTAGAAAGAGGGAAGAACACGTATACTAGTTTCCTGTGCAGCCAAAACTTCCAAAAATTTGCAATTCATGTACCAAATAAACCAAATGGAAATCTATGTTGGATTGGAATGAAATTTGCATAAGTTAATTTTATAATAGTATGATCTAGAATTTCTGTACAAACTATGTTGTGTTCATGTATAAAAATGTCAATTGTAAAAAATATCATACATATATTATATATAATTATTACTTTTGTCAAATAATTCTTGTATTTTTGTTAAAAAATTATAGTCACCGATGATGATGATAATAATAATGAATAAACTTGTTATGGTTTCTTAAGATATGCGAGTGCATGCAAGTTTGAATGATTGTGTGTGACAGAGTGCTTATTAATTTGAAGAAAGTTTTAATGAGAAACTGTTACAGTGTGAGGATATGTGCATTATATAATTCATAAGAGGTAAGTGTGAAGAAGAATGCTGTTTCCAAATAAAGTCATTAAGCAAAAAATGAAGTTTTGAATTCTTAATTGTAATTGACTTTTATACCATTAAAACTATATTTGGAATTCAGAAAGTTTATAATTGTAAATTGTAATTTTGATTTTGGAGTACTGTTTATGAGCTTTCTTGTATGTTTTATCACTACAGATCTATTAAAACAGTTTAAAACATATTGGTGTATGTAGATGAAGTGTAAGATCTCACCAGATTTAAAACTGATGTGGAAGGTAAAGTATTTGCTACAACTTTTACTATGTATTTTGGAACAGTGATGTTTGTTGGAGGATCAGAACTCTAATGAGAATGATTTTGAGAATAAATTAACTAACATAAGAATCTTGTCAATAACTTGCTATGTTTCTCCTTACAATAGAACTTGCCCCTCAGATTTTCATTCAAGATTAGTCCACACTTATAATATTGTTTGTACCACTATTGAATAATGAACGGTGTACTGAATGGTGTACAGTTTTTGTTGGAATGTAGACCGAAGATACCCAATCTTGATGCCATATTTTATTTTTTGATATGAAGCTAGTTATTTTTTGATATGCTGCAAAAAAATGCTAGTTTTTTGCAGGTCTATGTTTATAATGTGGTATTTTTCAGTGGTTTACTCAGGATTATTTATTAATCTGACCTGTTCAATGGCAATCCACGACTTAACATATATGCATCATGAAAATCTTCACGATCAGGCATTTTTCTGAATTTGGTCAAGATCACCAATACAGACCTTAACTTCCCACATAGAAACTGACTGCCTATGTTGCTCAGAAAAAATTTAACATATATTTAAGAAATATTTCAAAGAATAATTTTAGTTGTTTTTGAAATATGTTTTTCTACAAAACTAAAATATATAAACAAACACTTTTTTGGGGGACTCATATTGTGTCCCCAAATGAAACTGCATCATGTTTATTCATAGTTTGGAACAAATTGTCTAGCATTACACTGAATGAAAAACTGTGTGTATAGACTGACAACTAATGTGCATGAAATAATTAAATGATGACTATCATGTACACATTTCTAGTTTATTGGGGAATACATTGTCCACAAAAAACTTTTTTTGGACTTAACTTTTCACATTTGATAAAGATTTTGCAGTCATTGAAAATTGAAAGGAGACAGTAAAAGATTTTGTACCAGATGATCCAGTGAATTTAGTGTTTTTTCCAGTGAATTTTTTTTTTTTAACTTTTAGGCAGCAGCAGATAACTTGAATCATAAAACATAAGATATTGACTGTATTCTGGATTAGCTTATTATCCAGCCTGTGACAATGTAAAGTTTTTAAAGGGAATAATGGATGACATTCAATGTCTTACGCTAAAGGAAAGAAAATTTTTTCCTGATTTTCCAAAAATTGAGGTTAAGCTTGTTGAAAATTATATATTCATATCCAAAGAAAACCAGACCAATTAAGTTTGATAAAATACTTAATTGGAGAAAAAAGGAAGTTTAACAGTGACATTTGTGATTAAAGTATTTGAAACATTCAACAAATGCTGTCTTTTTTACTGAAAAGAGTGGATTTGTTTCTTTATTTCCACTTCTTATTTGATATGTTCATAATGGAAACAATGGACTTTGCATTTTTCTAAATTTCAATTTGTTTTTATTTCACATGTGCTTACTATTTATTTATTTACGCCAATTCGACTTTATACATTTAAGTAAGTAACATTATTATAAAAATACAAATATGAATATAATATAAATACAATATAAATTATTTAGTATACATATATGTGTGTTATCGAGCACTGATATTAACATTTTCATTCAGTTAGCAAGTATATTTCTAATGTTCGATAAGAAATTTGGTATGGAAAATCTGAAGAAGTCGATGTCAGAGCAATGTTCATTTACAAGGTTAGCTATTCTGTTCTTTGGTCCGTGAAGTACATAGTTTTTAGTAGATTTAACCACGTTTAACAATCTACCAGATCTCAAACCTGGCTTTGGGCATATAAATTCAAATAATTCTAATATCTCAGGACAATCGATTTGTCCATTGATAGATCTACAAAAAAATATTAGATCCGCAACTTTTCTTTGACTTGAAAAACTAACAATATCAAATTTATCGTAGACGTCTTCAATGTTCGTACTGTATCCTCTGGTGTTCATAAAATATTCAATATATTTGCAAAATTTTCTCTGTATTTTTTGGACTTGATTTGCTAAAAAATGTGTATGCGGTGACCAAATTACTGTGCAGTATTCAAGTTTTGGACGAACTATGGTCGAATATAGTTGGATAAGTGTGTGTACATCATTGAGTTCTCTTCCTGATCTGAGTATGAATCCAAGGACCCTATATGCCTCTGATGTAATCTTGTCCACATGTTTCGAAAAATTTAGTTTGTTGTCAATCAAGACTCCCAAATCTTTCATGGATTCTACTTCTTTAAGTTGATGTTCATTGAGTTGGTACGTTGTCGATTTTCGCTGTAATGAGTGGGAGAAGGATATTACCACACATTTATTAGTATTCAACATAAGCTTGTTTTCCTCGCACCATTTATTAAGTTCGTTGATGTCTTGTTGAAGAATGTGAACATCATCCTCACCAACTATTTTTCTAAAGATTTTCAAATCATCAGTGTATAGTAAGTATTCTGATTTTAATTTATCTCCGATATCATTTATAAAAATTATGAAAAGTATTAGTCGTAGGTATGAGCCTTGCGGCACACCAGATGTTACTTTGTATGCAGATGAAATATGACCATTTAATCGAACCTGAAGACATCTATGTGTCAGATATGAATGAACAATGGATTTATTTGTCCAATAAAGTATCTGAGGTGTATACCAGGTCATCTGATACTATAGATTAATGATATAAATCACTGCTTAAATCACACAATTCTACATTGAGTAAATTTGTCGTCATCTTCCTTTACAGATGAGACATATTGTCTGTTCCAGCCTCTTTCCATTTCATTCTTTGCCTTCCAATGTTTCTCTTTCCTCTCAACTTATAATTCACATCTTGCGGCATATTTCCGATATGTGTCGCCTATTACTGTCTTGATTCTTAATTTCGTCATATACTGTTTCTTTCCGCCCTAGTTCTTCTCTTATTTTTTCACTTTTTCTTTGGTCTCTTACCGTACTCTTCTCAAAAATATCATTTCTGCTGATTCAATCCTCCTAAAATCTTGTTGTTTTTGAACCCAAGTTTCACATCCATGCTGTAAAACTGGGAGGGCCATAATATCATAAAATTTTAAATGTTGTTATTTTTTTTTGTATTTTCTTTTTAAACATTCTACTTATAAGTTCCACATACTGCTTGAAATTTTATGGATCTTTCTAGTGATCTCCCCATCTCTTCCATATGTAATTTCATATCCTAGGTAGTGAAAATGTCAGTTGTTTTAAAACCATATTTTGAAGCACAATGTTCTTACTGATTCTTTTCCTTTAAAAGCCATTACTTTGATTTTATTAATTGCTACTATCAGATTGTACTCCATATAAATTTGCTCCGGTTGGGAAATAGATCTTAGCAAATCATCTTTGTTTTCCGGCAGGATCACCTGGTCGTCAGCCTATAAAAGAGTATTTCAAAATGTATTTTTGCCCAGGTGAATTCCTGAGGGCACCACATCCTTCAACGTTTTAATTATATATCCCACATATATGTTAAAGAGTGTTGGCAAAAGACTATCTCCCTGCGTTACTCCTTTTTATATAATCCTCTTCCCAGAAACAAATCCATTGTATTTTACTGCGAAATTGGTATTATCATACATACTTTTCACCACTTGCACTAGATAACTTCTTCTTTCATAATGCTCCATAATTTACATTATGAAAAGCCTTTTCAATATCCATGAAAGCTAAATGTGTTTCTCTATTAAACTCCACTCATTTCTAAATTATTTGTTTTAATGTCATCTCTTGTTGAATGACCTTTTCTAAACCCCTATTGTTCCTGAGGTAGAGAGCAGTCTGCAATTGGAGCTATTCTGTTATTCACAATTTTTGCATATACTTTGTACCATGAGTTAAGTAGACAAACACTCCTATAGTTGTGACATTTACTTCGATCTCCTTTTTAAAAATATGGAGTAATTAACAAATTATTATTATTATTATTATTATTATTATTATTATTATTATTATTATTATTATTATTATTGTCATAATCTAACCATTTATGTGGTATTTCACATCTTTGCCAGCATTCATTCATTAAGTGGTGCAGTCAAAATTTCAGTAACATACCTCTGTATTTCATTAGTTCTACGTTAACCCCATAAGGACCAAAGGCTTTCCAATTTTTTTGAGATTTCAATGCATTATCAAGCTCTTTCATATCTAACATATCTACATTTCTTTTTGTTCCTCTTTCTTCATCCAGCGTATAAATTTCTTCAATCCCACCCCAATTCAACTCCATAATTTTACAAAGTAGTCCAACCATTCTTTCTCAGAAATTATATTCAATCTTGTCCTATCTGTCTCTTCTAAATTCATTGTTTTTAATACTTTATAGGCTATACTTTGTCTTCCAGATACATCATGTTCTAACATATTCACATATCTATCCCAAGATTCTTGATGGGCTTATTTCCCTAATGATTTAGCTTTATTCTTTTTTTGGTTGTAGATCTGTTTAGTCTGCTCGTTTCTACTTTGTAGATAATGATAATAATAATAATAATAATAATAATAATAATAATAATAATAATAATAATAATAATAATAATAATAATAATAATGATGATGATGATAATGATGATAATGATAATGATGATGATGATGATAATAATATAAAGATAAATTAGGTATGCTACCTTTTTTCTTGCTCTGCCTCTGCAACCGTATCTTTCCATATTTTCAAAGTTTTCGTTTTCTGCCTTATTTTTCGAGTGCCTAGTGCTTCATATGGTGCCCTTCTTATTGATTCTTTAATGTTTCTCCATTCTTCATCCAGATCTTCTGATGTGGTGGTGTTGCTCAAGAACTGATTCAACAGTCTCTGATATTACTTTTACTTGTATATTTTTTTAAGCAGTTCGTTTCTTCCATCTTGTTCTTATATTTATTTTTGTTTCCCCTAGATAGTGATCTGAATAAATGTCATATCCTCTTAAAATGCGGGTATCCTTCACATCTGAACTTAACTTTTTATGAACTATTACATAATTTATCACTGAGTGTTGTCTTTGGGCACTCGAAATATATTGCATTTTTTGAACCTCTTGTCTGCAGCTTGTTATAAAATTTTATGGCTTCTTAATATTCTTTCACTGATGTATGTGTAACTTGTAACACACTTCTTCCATTTCTTATCCATATACATTGCTAGGTCAGTTTTTGCTCTTTCTCACTGTTCCACTCCACTATAGATATTCACCCAGTCATCAATTTCTCTTGTTCCCTCTGTTTTCTTTTTTGTTTCTGTTATTACAGCAATGTTGGTTTTTCTTCCTTCTAATATCTTAAATGGTTCTATTTCTTTATTTTGTATGCTCCGAACATTCCTTGTTTCTACATTTAGTACATCCATTATTCCCATATGCTTTTACCTTTTTCGTTTGCAGTGATTGTCATCAAATCGGTCCAGCTTCTTTCCATGAGGCTTGTCAGTAGCAGAATACTGCCCTTACCTCTGATCACATTATGGGCACTGTGCAGTAAATTTGTTTCTTCACAATATTTGGAAACATTAATTTTGGTACTTTATCCCTTTGGAATTTCCAATTTTCAATGTGTTTCCTTTTCCCAGTAATTTTGCCCTAACTTTTGTGATGGAAAGAAAATGAAAATTTTGGATAGTTAACTACCATGATTTGAAATATTTATATTACTGATTTCAGCCATTGTGTATCACTTGTAACAAAATACAACCTTTCAATTTTAAATTGATTAAAAAGTAATATTGAGATGTGTTGAAGGCAACTGTCTTGGTGGCATGCTTAGTGCACATACATGTTTGTGAAATATAATGAAAAGAGTAATCATTTGAAAAAAAATTATTAAATTGAACAAATCCAAAGTTCATTTGTTAATGAGGAAGGAGATATTTTGTTGAGAATAATGTAACAGAGTAAATGTTGAACAGATTACTGTATAGCTGTGTTGCTAGAACTTAAAGAGAACCATTCCAAAATATTTATTGTCTCAAATTCATAGTGTCCTCACAATATGACTTCTTTATGTTCTTGAGTTTTTCAAATGGAAATCTAAGCAATTGTAGAAGCTGATTTGTTTAACCTCCTGTTAAAGTTTTCACACATGATAGACATCAGGCATCTTTCTGATCAATAAATAAAAGATTCTATTACAATTCATAGCAATGTTTTAGTATAGCCACCTACTGGCATGCAACATTTGGAGTAATCTTCCTCTAATCTAGTCAGTCATTGCCTGTGTCTCTTCGGCCAGGAGCTTGGTGCCATTAGATCCTGGGGTTCCCAGCCAGTCATCCAAACAGGATCCCAAGATGTCCGAAATTGCTTAACCTCTGTGACTTCAAAGAACATAGTTAAGGAATTCCACTAGCGACGCAACCGAATGTTGTGCATACAGTTCATGGACACAAGTGGAAGATAATTATCAAAAAGCTGTAATGTATGAATGAAAATTTATTTCAGTCCTTTGTAGTTTTAATTTACGATGTTAAAGTTTCCTCAATATTCGTTCTCAGATCATAATAAAGAAAGAAAGTCCAAATGTGAAAGTTAAATTCTTCATAATTATCTGCGAAGTATAATTAAAAGGCTACTGAAAAACTACATACACTTTAAGGGGGCAGGGTGAGGGTGATATGAAAAATGGACATTCTCATAATATTTTTTGTGACTAATTATTTTTATTAAATGAATTGTTGATTAAATTTAATCATAAATTTTATTATTAAGTTGAACTTTTTAAAAATGTTTCTCATATTAATGAATATGAAAATATAAATGAATGTTCAATTGTCAAAAACATTTCTTGATTTTTAATTTAAAAATATATTGTAATATAATTTTTCAATCTCTATCAAAATCAGTTTAGCCATTCCTGAAATTAGTTCAGACAGACACAAAAAAATTGTAGTTGTAATTGCTTTTACAATTGGATGAATCCCAGGAATGGATAAACTGATTTTAATGGGGTTTTTGCTAAAAGATAAGAGTATTTTTTAGGCATAATTTACGCTACTTTCTTAGGATTATTATTTTCTGTTATATAAAGATTTTTTATATGAATCCAGTTTAAAGCAATTACTTTGACCAATATTTATTAACAGACAAACAATTAAAAATCACCACATTACATTACAAACATTTTACAATTCAAGTTAAGTATTATAAGAGATGCCAAGTAGAATTAATTATATATCTAGTGTTATTCTAATTTAAACAAAATTTTCTACACTTCTTGAAATATTACTGACAACATGAGATTTTATAAACAATACCTTCAACCCTCCTTTACAAAAAAAAACAACTAAGAATGCACATTTAAATTCCACTTTAAATATCTTGAAAACAATGAGGTAATTCATTATAGTGGATTCAAAGTTTCTGAAAGTTCATAAAATAAACTACTAAATGCATATAATGCATACTGATATCACTATTGGGCTCTTAGTAATCAATAGTCAAAATTAAAAATTGATTCCAACAGATGGTGGTGGGGATATATGGGGAGAATAGGCTGCCAGGATGTGTTGGGGGCATCAATAAAATTACTTTCTTTTGACATGATAATAATTCCTTTTCCTGGTAATAAACGATTATGATAAATAAATCCAGGACAATATCAAGTTACTTACTGCCACTAGAATTTCATAGAGCAAGATTCAATGAAATTTACTAAACAAAGTAACCATCTTAAAGAATAGGTTCTGTTATCTTATTGATTTGTAAAAGCATTCTGACCTTTTTTTTTAAGCAAACAATACAATATTATTTTTACAAATAACTTATTAATGTTTTGATGCTTGAACCCAAATTGAGATCTTTTTCAAAATATCCCCAGTCCAAGTTTGTTAAACTTGGTAAAAACTTTAAAATAGGTAGCAGTTTATATAAAAAATTGTCAATATTATAAAAACCAAAGGCCTACAAATGTGAACTTGTTAACTTTCCCAATTGTCCAGGTGAAGTTAACCAGTTTGCATTTATATACCCATTCTTTTGTTAATATTGACAATATTTTATATAAAATCCTACCAGTTTTAAAGTTTTTACTTCATCTTTTTAACAACCCTGAACCTGATATTTTTTTTAAAAGATTCCAATTAGGGTCAAAATGTTAATAAATTATTTGAAAAATAACATTGTACTGTCTGTTTTTAAAAAAAAAAGGTCAGACTACTTTTACAAAGAAACCTTTTCATTTTCATTTTGGATTATTTTAAACACTACCCAATTGAAAAAAATGAAGGGGAAGTCTGAGGACGTGGAAAATAGGAATAACTGAAGCCATGGAAAAATGAGAAATAGAAGAAAAAACACGTGGGATAGAGAGGCAAGGAAATTAGGATGTGGAAAACGGCCAATGCAGTAAAGCAACTGCTAAATAGACTAATTCACAAGTAGACTGTACTTTAATTGGTTTCTTTTTAAATTAAGTAGTGCTTAATTAGTGTATTACTGCTATATACTGTAAAATTTTGGTAAGTTTGAGCATTAGAGGTAGGAAGACAATTGAACAGTTTGTTCCAATTCATTAAACTTATTTACATAGTACTCACTTTGGATAGACATTTTTGTGTGCCTAATAATGTTTGGGAAAATATCTGATCCATCCATATCCACTATATCCATCAATATTTGGACTTGTGTTGCAATACATTGTAAATAGTACTATGAATATTTCTTGAGAAAACCCTACTGGCAATGGGTTTTAAACATAAACAAGTAATACTTCATTAATTATTAAATTATATACTTTATCAAGAATACAATTATAATGCAAAGATAAAATGTTTGTTCAATACATAAACTGAAGGCTAAAATATTCTTGATTAGTATGAGTTTTTGAATCCAATTAATATTAAAAGAGTTCTGGGAAAGATATGTATCCATAAGGCTCAATGGCATTGATAGATTCTCAGGCATTTACGCTGAAGTTCCAATTGTGCTGTCTAGCAGCCATTGCTGAAAGTTAAATCACAAGTTCAAAATCTAATTCATGTAAATACGCATATTATAAATTACTTTTAACCAAATATAAATAATTACAGAAACAAAACACTGGTTTTATAAATTTGAAGAAAAATGGAATCAAATAATGAAATGTTAATTGTTTGATATAGACTTTAATTTCTCTGAAAGGTTTGTCTCACTTATTGTTACAGGAGAGGATCAGAACAGGTGATTAGGACTTAATGTCTTACCTAACCACAGTAGTAATAGGTCTTTTGTAATAAAAATAACTTGATCTTATTGGATAATTAATTGACATTATTATAAAATAATGGGGGATCGTTAGCAAAAATAAAACAATTTTAAAAAGATGGTTTAAATTAATAAAATATACTACAAATTAACAAAATGTATTAAAGTTCAATTTTTCTTGATAGGAAAATAAATTATTTATTCATCAAATAAAAACACTTAATTAAACTTGATATTCAAAGATTTTCTTTCTTGATTTCATATTGGGAAAGAAAACAATGACTCTACTAATGTTAATTTGTTTTGCCCTTTGATTTTCAATTGACAACTGGACCAAACTATTGCAACTAGCGACATGACCTGTAGCTATTATTAATTGTTCCATTGTATATCATTAATAAATGGAGATCAAATTATTCTCCTTTAAACCAAGATTCCAATATCTAGGCTTAAATTATGAAAATGAAATTATAGCATTTTTATTAGTGAACTTTATTATGTAGATAGGTATTGGATAAGTCGCTGGGTTGTTGTCAAATGCGTAAACTACAGATGACACAGCATATGCTCACGAATCCCCTATGTTAACCATTCCCAAAATTTTTTTAATTTTGGGAATAATTATTTGATGTCTAACTGCAGTAATAGTAAGGAATAATCTAAATTAAATATTCAGTTGATTGATAATTTGTTTTTAAATTTTTTACTATAGAATACTTTCAAAATCTTGTTGAACTCAAACTTCTCCAATATTCAAGTTTGGTGGAGAACCTTATTTGGTGCCTCTGATTTCAGCAGTGTTGTACCATCCTAGCTAAGCTCCTGAAAAGATTGCATCCTTAATTTATATAATCAAAAGGACATCATTTAACTCATACTCAGTGGCAAAAGATTGTTGATGAGCTTTAAAATTTGTTTCCTTCTATTCAGCAATTTACAGGCCAAGTACAAATTCTTCCATTAGTGAAATTTTCTTCAAATTTTAATATATAATGCAAGAAAAAATACTTGATTCATGTGATGAAAGGGAATGTCACAACTGTGCATGGATCTCTCTCTAATAAATATATATCATCATGTATATCAAAACATATATCACAAATATTTTTGTAAATTATATAATAGCTTTGTAATGTTTACTATAAATACGATAAAAAACTATAAAAATAAGCAGCAATTCAGAACTATATAACCAAAAATAAAACTTTTCTATAATTTTCACAATAAATGCATAAAACGGTTTAAATCATGAAATATTATCAGCTATTATACATTATATTATACACAGCTATTATATTGGTATTGTTTTTGCTCATCTTATCCACTAGGATAAGTCACTAAAAGTTAGAAAAGAAAATTTTGTAGGGCTGGCTTTTACATCCATTGAAACAAAATTAATAATAAATTATATTAATTGCCCCAAAATAAGGCCAATTCTTTGTGGTAGGGTAGATATTATTTTAATGTTGACCCAACAATGAAAGCAATTAGGAAGCTCCTCAAATATAATGAAAAACAAAAATTTAATCTATCAAGAAAAACATAGATGAGACCCCGTAATATGCTACAGACATCCAACAACAAAAATTACAAGCATGTTCTTTCCTACATATAAAATAAACAGAAATGTCAAAGAACTCTTCATCAGAATTTGCAATACACAAATAAACATCAGGTAATAACTGGTTGATTCACTTGAGAAACAATACATGCTATATTATTGTTTATTATGCAAATATAATTTAAAATTCACCGAAGATAACTATTTAATTACTTCGGATGCCCACGTTCAAATCAATGCAACACAATAATGTGATATAAAAGCCAACTATTACAGTTTCAAGCACACTTTTTAATACAATATGTCAAATAGTATGTGCACATTTCTAAATTAAATGAATAATTTACTATTGAACTTTATCTTTATATGTTTTTGTGTAACACTTATTTTTATATTCAGCCAGAAAATTCATCATTTGATAAGAATTAACTTCATAGAGTTCTCTGAAAACAGAATGTAATCTTTCTATGCCAGCTGCATCTGCCAGTTCATCATTATAATCCCATTGCAGTTGTGCCATTTTGTGAGCATACCTGTGAACAGCAGAATACATGCAAAAATATGTTCATAAAATTTACTCAGCACTAAGAAATACCAACAGTAGAGAACAATTAAACAGGAAGAGATAATTGCACAATAGCAACAACAGTTTAATAACTGCCTGAATTTCTCTAGATTTCTGTAGATTTTACTCTTCATATCACTTTTTATGCAATTGCTTGGCATAGAGATTCAAGTTCATCACCAATTATAACTTACTGCTGACTGCATATAAGGTCATTAAACAGCTACACATTTTGGATTCCATAGCTCAGTTCCGATCACAGCATCAGTCTATCTCACAAATTCCCAGGGTCAGTTCCTGGTGGGATCAAGTATTTCACTTTGTAACTCACCATTTCCTTATGTTTTAAACGAATGTGGAATCTTGATCTTGTCCCTTTGCTATTCATATTCAAATAACCTTCTTTGATTGATCCTTGAAATAATTCAAGATATTATTAATACTGTAACATATTGATACTCAACATTTTTCTTGTGGATGAAATTGTGATTTCATTTCTAGGTAGTGCATATTATTGAACTTCCTCATGAAAATATGTAATTATATGAAACTGCTTGCAACCACATACTATTTCTCTTGTACATCCATGACATGCCCCTGACTACAAAAGAGCAAAATGGTCCTATTTGCAGATGACACAAACATTATTATTAAAGCAAATACCCAACAAACTCTACAAAAAGAAGCACATACAGTTCTAGAGGCAATAGTAAAATGGTTTCAGGAAAATAAACTCATCATAAACACCCGTAAAACTGTCTCCCTAAACTTTCAAAATCCACTCTCTAAAGAAAAGCCACCAGCACAATTGATGATAAAACATATGCCTTTAAAAATAGCCCAAAAAACAACTTTTTTTGGATTGACTATTCAAGATGATCTAAAATGGAACTCCCACATCACAGATCTAAACAACAAGCTTACCAAGTCATGCTATGCCATCTACATCCTTAAGTCAAATTCTAACTTGGATACACTACGAACAGTGTACTTTGCAAATGTTCACTTACATCTAAAATACGGAATCATATTCTGGGTAAATTCCCCAGAAAGTATTCACACTTTTATCATCCAAAAAAGAATATTTAGAACAATGACAAACACTCACAAACATAAGAGTCCTGCAAACCACTTTTCAAAAATTACAAATCCCTACCACTCCATGCATATACATATTTGAAATATTAATCTTCACAAAGAAGAGCTTATGGAAAACAAGGGTTTATTATTCTAAAACACTGAAGTTCATAACTATGATACTAGACAAAAGAAATCTGCATGTCCCAGACTGTGAAACTTTACTCTTTCAAAAAGTACCTTTTTGAAGCACACACTATGTAACTAACTCTACAGTGAATTTAAAAGCTTAAACTCAATACACTCATTCAAAAATAAACTGAAAGCTTTCCTGTTAAACCATACATTCTACGGTACAAAAGAATACACACATCAAACATATCAACATCAATATAAACTCGTACTAATAATTTTTGCATATTCTGTTGCACAATTTGAAGCCCCCTAAGCTGATTGTTGGATATAGAGGATGGATCCAGGTCGAGCATCAATTTCATGAAGACAAATTTTTCTCTTTCTTTATTATTGTTTTTCAACTGTAGTTTTACCTACCATTTATAAAATTAATTTGTATTTAGTATGAAAATTGAATTTTATTTTCTGTATTGTATTTAATATTTATAAATACCTATATGGTACATTGTATAATATATACAGTACATGTCCTGACTTATCATACATGGCTAATGCTGTATTTATGTGACATAAATTATTATTATTATTATTATTATTATTATGATGATGATGATGATGATGTGTAGAAAGATCTAAGTGTATTGAGTTATATTTATCATATTCCAGAGAAACAAATTATAGGAAAACAATCTAGATAATTACCCTTTCCAAATGAAAGATTAAAACTATTGTCTTCAAACACAACACATACTGCTCACATGCATGCATTTCTATATATATTGAATACATTCCATTTTAGTTTAGTGAGAGGAGATGTATGGAAGCCAAAGGTAAAGAAAATTGAGCAATTTTTTTTACAGGATCGAGAACAATAGAAAGAAACAGGAAATGAAATAGGAACTGTGAAAGATATGTAAGTTAATTAGTGCTTACTGTGGAAAGCATGAAAGTTAAAAACTGACAAGAAAATCAAATTTACTAAAATGAATGTTAGTTTTTCACGTCGATGGATGCATTTACCTTAGTGGAAAGCCGATCGAGTCTTTTTGAAATCTCTCTCCTTTCATCTTCACATTTCTTCTTTGCTTGTAGTAATATAGATTTGGTCCATGAGAGATCGAAGAAGAAATCGCAACTTGATATACAATGGAAATTAAGTATGTAAGAAATCGTGAAAGTATCATAGAAGGAATGCTGATGAATCCTAGAGATGGCATCTCATTGACAATATGCTTGTACAGCGGCCTCCTCTACCTCCCTACCTCACGAACAATGCCGCACTGCGGGCTCAAGAACGGGAACGCGTAGGCCAGCTCGAAAGAGAAAGACGATGGGCGTCGGCGTCAAGATGCAGCAGAGCTTCCCGCTCGGCACAGCCGGTGGTGGGTAGTGGTCTCAGCGACGGCAGACAACTGTTGCACGCTGGCGGGCAGCTGGCTGCGCAGCGGAGGTGCTTTCAGCGATGGCACAGCACCTGCCGCAGCGCGGAAGCAGCCAGGTCGAGGGCGATGTCGCGTCCCGATGCCAGGCGCCCAGGTAGCACCACACGCTGCCAGCGAAATCCTTGCGGCCGCCGGTGTCGTGGCTGTGCAGCACGCTGCCTTCGAAGCCTCCAGCCCCGGGCACGTCAGGGCCAGAACGGTTGATAGTGCGCCGTTGCACCAGCACCGCATCGAATTGTCGCGTTCCCCTCCGTCCGGCTTTCGCCCGAGCAGCCACCGTCACGCCCACATAAAGGAACTGGGCCCGTCCGCCGGTCGCACCGCCTCACCACTGTGCGGGAAGTTCACGTGCTGAGTTTTAAATCAAAAATGATTGCTTTAGTCTTCGAGATATTTTAGAACAACATTGTGTTTCGATACGAAGTTCCGTCTGTTTCCGAAACGGAAAGTCTGGGAAGCCCATGATCTCCTCAGAATGCTGGTTCGCAGGTTCTCGTACATGCTGGAGTGCACGGGAAGGCCATCGGCATCCGTACCGATATCCTCCGTGCACACCGCAGGTACTGCCCATGTATCGCCTGGCTGGCTTTTCTGCTCATATACGCGGAAGGTAAAACGTCGGCCGAGCAGCGAGCGCCGTGTGCGGCGTACAGCCGCCCGGCCGCCCTTGCGCCCACCACGCAGCCACCGTCACACGTCGCGCCATGCTCCCGGCCAGCTCGGTCGGCTCGCGCGCCCACCGCACCCTGCGCGCCGCACCGCGCCGCGCCGCCCACGCCCCGCCCAACCTCTCTCCTCCGCTCACTCCCCTGCCCCGCGCCTTCACGCGCACGCGCCACCTTATCACACGTGGTATCGGTTAGTCAACACGTCTTACGTCTATCGTAATGCAGTTTGCTACAAAAATGAATCCTTTCGCATTTCATTCGGAAGTAAAAAGGTCCAAAGGTTTCTTGGACGGCTGCGTCTTATTTACATCTTCCTTTCAAAACAAATACCACAGCAGTCCTCACCCAATATTAGTGTGTTGATTGTGATAATAGTATTTACAATATCTCTTTTATTTTAAAGATCCTCCTAATGAGAACAACGGAAAAGCGGACAAAAACCACATAAGGCAAAATGGACAAAAAGAAAAATATTTTCCGCATGTCAAGAAAGTGTAGAAACTTGGGCACCGACGACTCTTCGCTTTTATTAACGTGGAACATAATCCTCACCGATATTGAAGCTGGAAAAGTCTAATAGTTTCCGCTAGTGAGTGGGCAGAAAATTCGCCAACGAGTGTGTTCAATGTGAAATGGCCGTTCAAGCGATCAAGACAGATCAGAGTGTTAGAGGCCGTGGTCGCATGCATATGACAATTGAACAAATGCGGATTGAGGCTTATGGAAAGGATTAGACCAAGAATTGGCGCTCGATTCAAGTAGCTTTTAAAGTGATATTAAATTTATGAAGAACCACTGACACGTATTTCCTTTATATATTTAACTGTATCTACAATAATGTCAGGTTCATAATAAGATGTCTGAATTTGTATATCACTGTATTTTTTTTAATTTTGGAGAGGGGGTACTTTATGACACCACAGAATATTGAAATTTCCTTTCTGTACCTGCTCATCATAATTAATTTTTTTTCGAATAGAACAAAGTACTTTTATAAAAATGTGGGGTAGTGCCCGATTTTTATTGAAACCTTGAATTTTCGAAAATTCCAAAAGTATCTGGAAAGGTTTGTAATTTAAGTATGTTTATTTCTTCGTATTAACTATTAAGGGAAAACTATTGACATACATGCTGTTAGGCTTGCGGTGTTTGTTGTTACTTCCTAATATTTGAAAACCGGGGCTAATTGTTTCCTAAAAAAAAATTGTGTCCATAATATTGTCCGTGTTATTATTAAGATGGTATACTGAGTTCGAATTTCATTCAAACATCTTAAATTTCAAACATTGCTAATAGGAATTTCTCGCGTTTCTCTTGCTGAGGAGATTTTCACCAGAAGGACACAGAATTAGTAGCGTTACGGATGCAATATTATAATATTACGTAACCGTACGAGAAAGTATGTGCAGTCTGTATTCTGTATGTATTCTTAATATATTACGGGATAGTTTGTGAAATATTAACATTACCCAACCTACAGTTTGGCGCTGATAAAAATGGTTATCATGCCATATTAAGTGGTGCAGATTTACAATATGGCTTTGAAACAGCAATTTTACGTCTCACTAATAAAATAGGAACTAAGGTATTTCATTCCTGGGTAGTCCAATTTAAAAGCACGCGACCGATTCTCAACAGACCTTAGTTTCAAGAGTGAGTATTAATTCCGGGTGCGTCAACTACTGAGATCATTAATCCTATTAGTGTAGTACATGTTATATCTCGTGTGGTGGTGGTGGTGATGGTGGCGGCGGCGGCGCGGCGTTTCCCCCATTAGAACGTGAGATCTGGCGTCGATCTACACGTCGTCTTGTGACCTCTCCTCCTCTCCAGGCAGGCAAGTACGTAGTCAGGGCGGAGAGAAGGGGTCTGGAGCCCCCTCAAAAATCGTTCACATCAGTCCCTCTGTAGGTTATAAATACTACTTTTGCGGACAATAACTTCGTTGATTCTAGTATTATTGTTACAGTAATTAAAATTATTGTTAAAATATTTTTGTTAATATAATTATTATTTTGCACGATTACGTAAATCGATTAGTTGGTCTCGGACATCAACAGACATAGACTGAAATTATCGAGATTCGTGGGTGCAGTTTGTCTCATCCCACATTTCCCACGGTCAAAATTACTTCGTCGGGGTGAGATGATGCGTGGTTGTATGCTTGACCTCGCAACGCTTGCAATGGGAGCTACTGATGGCATTTAGTATCTGGTTAAAAACACGTTAAGAGAGTGACGACGACAGGGAGAGACCTCACTTCAAAAGTTTGTAAAGGAACAATTATTTTTTTCTCGGAGATCGCAAATTACCGTTAAAAATCGAGGAAGCATTGGGACTGAAGTTCTTGAAAACACACAAACACGTCATAAAAAGTACTACTTTATTGACAGAAAACTGATTGTTTTATTTAACAATTTCTTTTATTCTTAAAATGCTTTATGTCATCAGTTACCAACATATTTACACAGCGTCCCACGTTCTTATTTTTACAAGAAAAATATTGTTTAAAACAAGGACACAGAGGCGACGTAAGTGGCTTGAGAGCTGTGGTCGAGCGTATCAGCTCTCCCAGCGATGACCACTGTCGGCGAAGTGTGGTCGATAAATATCCAGTTACGACGCAGTGTCCATGATCCAGTGGTGGCTCGTGAACAAATACTCAGGGTACACAACTCGGATATTACAAAAGAATAGTGGATCCAGAGGGCACGGGAGTATTGCCGCTCATCCCGCCCTTACACCAATATATATTTTTGTAATTTCGCTCAATTTATTCAAAATAATTCTCACGTATTGATCGCACGGTTGTATACTTCCAAAGTTGTATTCCCATGAGCCCGAGAGGTCATGATTTCAAGAAAAAAAACATTATACAAAAATTATGTTTTCTTTGAGATTAAGAGGGAGGTCCACACTATAATTCCTCCAGAATATACTAATAATAATAATAATAATAATAATAATAATAATAATAGTAATAATGATAACAACAACAACAACAACAATAATAATAATAATAATAATAATAATAATAATTATTATTATTATTATTATTATTATTATTATTATTATTATTATTATTATTATTATTATTATTATTATTGTCTTTATTTTTGGCGAAGCTCAGGCCATAAGGCCTGCTCTTCCACCTAACCACTATACCACTAACAAATATTTACATTTTCATAATTACAAATGAGGCGTTCGGGCCGAAATAATGGTGATTGACTTTTCACGTTACTTACGAACATAGGCGGGCGCAGGATTTTAGGAATGGGGGTGCCTGACCTAACACTTCCGCTACCCCTCCCCCCCATGAATCAATTACTAATTTTATAATCTTTTTAATTTTTTATTTTTATAATTTTTTCATTTTTAGAATTTTTAAATTTTTTTATTAAAAATATATGTTTACAATATATTTGAAATCTATACAACATTTAAAACTAATTTTATTTATAATTGAATTTAGTAACTAATTTTAAATAAATACAATCTTTAGAGTAACATTCACCTTTCAAAAGGAACAAGTTTTTTAAATTCATTGATAACATCAAGTATATCAATTTCTATAGTTATCGACTGTTCAATAAATAATAACATTAAAGAAGATAAACGCTCTTGGCCAATTGTAGATCGAAGCTTTGATTTTACTATTACAAGCTTTGAAAAACATTGTTCGCATGAACAGCTTGTTACTGGAATCACAGAAAACTTGATTAGTACCTCTCTAAAATTCCAATGCGTAGTCTTTCTACAATCTTCATCTAGCCAAATAAGCCATTTCTGTAGGTTATTTGGAGGACAATTATCACTTTTTCTGGCTTTCAGTAACTGAATTTCAGCTTGTAATTCTGAATAATTCAAATCAAAATGTTGACATAGTAATTTATGATCATTCTCAGTAGACCTAAGATGTACACAATTTCCTACTGCGTCGATAATGGATGTAGATTCTTGTGAAAACTTACAGTTCAAAGTTTCAATAACAGAATCAAGAACGGGATAAAATGTAAAAAACTTTATTTCGTTTTTCTTACTTTCAGTGTAGTTCGCTATATTTGGAGAATAATCTGTTCTACGAGGAATCTTTCTAGTTCGAGTGCGTGGTATTTCTAGTCCTAATTCTTGACATTTTTCGAGAGCTCGGTTATAAACAGAATCGTAGACACTCTCAGTACTTCTGCAGTTTTGAAGAGCTGCGGATAGAGATTGAATGCATGAGACGGCTTCATTCAAATCCATAGTAGGAGATTGTAGGAGCTTACTAGTATTAAGAATAAGCTGAAGAATGGGTTCCATAATCTCTAAACAAATTATGAAATTGAAAGATTTGAACTGATTAAGTAATCCATTTCCTTTAGCTCTAACTTGCGAATCACTAGTTTCCTCAATCATAACTTCAATCGCCGAAATGATCAAATCATATTTTCAACAGCTGTAACTGCTTTGGCATGACAAGCCCATCGTGTATTAGATAACGATTTCAATGTCTTGAGCTTCGCCCCGGTTGACTTAATCAGTTCTTCTACGACGATGTGTCGTATTGGACTTCCTTCGATAAAATTGAATAAAAATTGCATGATACCAAAGAAATCAAATATGAGGGGATTGTCTTTGTGTGATCCACATGCACTTACAAGAGCAAGATTTAAGCAATGTGCATTACAGTGTACATATAAAATTTTAGAATTTCTCTCCTTACATCTTGCTTGCACACCTGTGAATTCTCCTGCCATAGTTGCTGCGCCATCAAAACAGACTGCTATTACGTTTTCCCAATTAATACCCACTTTGTTAATTATTTTTTCCAGCTCTTCAAAAATACTTTCAGCATCAACCTTTTTCATACGTTCTATACAGATGAATCGCTCAACGGGCAATACTTTTCCTTTTGGAATGTAGCGTACTACAACCGACATTTGTTCATGATGTCCACCATCAGAGGTTTCATCTGCTATCAATGATACAGGACGATTTTTCATTTCATCAGCTATTTTTCTTAAAACAACGTTGCTTAAAGCTGCCAAAATATCATTCTGTATCCGATTACTAAGATATGTACAATTTTTTGGAGCAGTTTCCAAGTATTCAGCCATAAAAGGATCGTATTGTTTAAACAATGAAACTGTCTCTAAAAATAACCCTTTTTCATTGCTATCTTCTGTTTCGTTATGACCACGCAAGGGTTTACCTCCCTTAGCTAAACTACGAATAATATCAATAAGTTTTGACAAATACTGATAGTTCTTTTGGCGTTGTATTTCTTCTGCCCTAAGTTTCTTTTCCTTTGCTTCGTCCAATATTGTATCAATTGGTTTCGTCTTCACAAAAGCATTCCATGAATCCATGCTGTCTTGATGGTGATGCGATTTATCGTGCTTGTTTAACTTCTCTCCTATTTTGTTCCAGCTTTTGCATCCAGTATTTATAAAAACGTCATCTTTAGTTCCAGTAAACCTTGTAGCATTTGTAGGAAAAAGACGACATGCGAAACAAAATACTGCATCTGCTGCAACACTGTATTCCAACCATTTGAATTTTTCGAATCATGTTGAATGGAATGATCTTGATTTGTTACTAATTACTGTCTGAGGATAATTATCTAGTTTAGGCTGAAATGGACCACGTTGAATTGTAAGATTTTTTTCCAGTCTGTTTTTAGGTAACTCACAGTTAGGATCATCGAACTCGCCTAAATCTTTGGCATGACCAGTAACTACAAAAAGAAATCGTTAACGAATGTTATTGACTAATTTTAAAAATATTTATACAAATGTGTATTTTATAATTAAATTTATATATAATCTTATTTTTTTAGCTTATTCATATAAAATGAGGTTTCTTTTAGAAAATTATCTACTGTGAAAATTAATAGATCAAATATATTAATAAACCACACAAATATTAAAATAAAGAGAAATTCAGAAAATATTTTTACACTTTCAATAGTTTAAATATGAAATAATATAAATGTTCAATGGGTATCTTTTAATTTCAATTATTAGGTGAAATAAGTTTAATTTTTTTAACATTTTACAATTAACAAGTGCAACATGAATACAAATTGTTAAAGAAGTATGTATGTATTTATAGGTAATTGTATTTATAGTACATACCTTCTGAGTCAGTTGCTAAACTAATATCATTCGATTCATCCAGTAAATTTTCAACCACTGGAATCACAACCTTTTCTACGTGTGATTTTGTTTAATAAGCCAATTGTCCATAAAATGTTTGCTGTTATTTTTGTCATCCATGATAAAAACTAAAATATTAAGCACAACATATATTTAAATAGATGCATATGTAAAAATTAAGTTTTTAATTTAATACAATAGTAGAGATTTATTGCAACAAACCTCATTGAACTGATAATTATGAGTAGTTAATTCTTCAGCTTCACTTCAACTGCAAATTAGGCTTTGGATTTACTCGAAACTGTTAATGTTCGCAATTTTTGGAACGTGCTTTTCTGAGAATTGGTCAGTGTCTATTTCAAACGTTGCGCGACATGTAAATAGAATGCGGCACCCTAAGTGTTGCTCAGTAGGTAAAGATTGCAGCGCCACATGTGCGGTTAAAAGTATAAGTTACGTTTAAAATTTAAAATTCGTTAAGAATAAATAAAATGTTAACTCATTTGTTTTGAAATAATTTAATGTTAAACTATGTTTCATACGATAATTGGAAAATTTTATATGAATTTAATACAAAAATTAACATAACATTTACATGACAAAAAGGGTGTTCACTTTTCCCAATAAATTTGAAAAGTGAAAAGAAATATAATTCCAATTCAAAATAATTATTTAACGATACTTTTTGAAATAAAAGTATTTTTTAGTATTTAAACACAAACATTTGTATGATAAAATTATATACAGATTTAAATCAATAAATATTGTACATAATATAATAAGCATTATTTATGGAAACTAATTAACACTTATTACATTATTTACTAAATGTTTTCAATTTTAAGATGTATATTAATTTTAAATAAGAACAACATGTACATACATAGCATTTTTTGTAAAAAATAGTGTGATATTAGTTTGATTTATAATGTTGTAATAAAAGTAAAAAATATAACTAAAAAGTAGCAATTAACATCAGTTTTACAATACAATTTCTTAACAGATAAATGGATACAATTAAAAAAATATGTAATTTGAAAAAAATGTAATTTGAAAAAAAAGTTGCCGTGTACTTGTAATGGGGGTGCCCAGGCACCCCCACACCCCCTGTGCGCACGCCTATGCTACGAAAGTGCAATGATAGTAAGCTAACGGAAATGTGCTGCATATAAGTTATGAAACATAAAATATGAATCTATTTTCATTGTCAATTTTCTGGACTCTAAAGCTAAAAAGATATAAAGGGAACCCGTGATTCTTATTTACAAAGAAGGGCGTGGTAAATCAATAGTTTTACTTTCGCAAAATATCAGAAGTCGGCGGCAGGATTTTCGACACTAGCTTTTCAGCTAGGTCGAATTCAGTCGCTGTCTGGAGGAGAATTCTAGCGGCCGGCACACACTTACACTAACATGCACTACACTACCACATTCGGGAGCTTAGAGCTAGTCCCGGCTGGGGCGGTGCCTTGCTGGTGGGAGAGTCCTGGTTAGGGGGAGACCTCGCTAGCCGACGGTAGGTCGGCGCCGGATCTCGCCATCCAGCGGGTGAAGATCACCGCCATCTCCCCGGGGAAAACATGCACTACACTAACGGGGCTAATGACCGAAGCAGTTGACGTGCCCGGAAACACGAAAAAATCAATCAATAAATGTATGCAGAACCTGGAAAAACTGTTCTGGAACGAGCAGAATCGACACGAGTGCTGACACGACCCTAATAGTAAACATTTCGGAGGGGCCCTTGCCGAAGTCAAAGCAGGTGTTGTGAAAAGAAATGCGGGTAACACTCACTGCTGATGGAAGGTTCCGTTCAGCATGCTAACAGTCTTCATAATGGTCATTATTTATGTTGAAAGAGAGAGAGAAAGAAAGAGAGAAAGAGAGAGGTAGGGAGAAAGGGAGGGAGGGGAGAGGGAGAGAGAGCGAGCGCGGAAGAGCGAGAGTTGTAGGGAAGGACAGAGAAACCCTAATGACATGACCACGAGCCGCCAAGTTGAAGACATAAATGTTTAATGAAACTAGTGATGCTACAATATAACATCTTTCTTGCACTGAAAAAAGGATACCATTAATCGTAACAAGGTTTCAATAGTTACACAAAGCTTCATATGCGAAATAAAGACCTTGTTGCTTTACTCCCTTTCCTGGTTCCGACAGCATCTAAGATAAAAGTCAACCTTGCTGGGCCAACCGGCCTGTGATTTCTGAGGGTGATGTTCTTTCATAAACGGACCTGTCGGCCTCATCACGCCTCATGTTGCAGAGCAGTAGCTGGCCACAGCAGCCAGGTACCTTGTGAGATTAATTACATATTGAAAATATACATTTAAAAACATTCAAAATCTGTTAAACAAATTAGTGTATATAAATCACATTATTTCAATTACATAATAGAAGCATGATACGATAATTATGACTTTATGGAGCAAAGAAAAGATATCTGTCATTCTTGCTCAAAACGGGAACGAAGTTTGAGACAAACATTAATAATTATATTATTTTTCGTCTGCGTTGTTACACATGTTGTAAATATAAATGTCGAAAGACACGTTGTAAATTAATCAGCTACCAGTCCCAGGCCTTGAGGGGCTCTGTGGAAGTGGGGGGGGGAGGGGGACATGCGCGCGCGCCAAAGCTTACTGCAGCCTGGCCACAACGCATTATTATCCGTTCATCCTAAGAAATTTCCTGATATAAAGAAGTACAAGTGTAGGTTTACTACATAAGAACTAATTTGAGCCATCCTTTGTTAAATTAACCTTGCATCAAAATTACTGCAACGAAGGATATCATTGTGGACTGCATGTGTGTTGCTGGGCGATAAGTACCTCTGATATCAGCTAGGCTGATGGACGAGGGTCATCAGCGAGCGTGGGACCCGGCTCGTTAGACCGCGGCATCGCGCCGTCGATCAGCCTGCGAGGACATGCTATTCAGTTCATTTTGGAAGGTCTAAGAGAGTGACTGGCCCTTCAGGAAAATTTCTTCGAAGTGGCGAAAAGCGCAATGTTTTGAAAGTTTTCAATTTGTTATTATATAGGAATGCGTCGTTGGTGAAGCAAATCGCTGAACTTACTTCAATATTCAATGTACTAAGAGTAAGTACCGCATTGAAACTTATCGTGCTGCATCAGTGTGAATTATAATCTAAAGTATATTGGTGGATATCTTTTAATAGGCACCAAACTACAGAGTCTAAATTACCTCTTTGAAGTGAAAATCTTATTTCATTGGGAACCTTGAAATGATACCTTCATTTACACCGCCTATTTGAAATCAAGTAAGAATTGTCAACCAAGATTAAAAGAGAATGGCGGAATGGAATTGTAACTTTTAGGTACGTATATATTTCTATCATGAGTTGTAATAATAGAAAGGCTAAGAGTTTACTGTATGTTATGTGCATTTCTATCGGACATAACGTACAAAACTTGGCCATTAATCCAGCTCAAAGTTATTTTAATGTAAATTGTAAAATTTCTCTAAAAGCTTATGTCGAACAAGATAAACAATGATTTCGTTTTACATCATCAGTTTAAATCCTTTCAATTCAAATTCTTATGTTGTTAAGTGGATGTAGAGGGCTTGGCTTCCAAACCCATTATTGTGCTTTCATTTGTGCTTTTTTTATTTGTCAAAAAAGTATCTATTAAAAAAAGCTTAAGTTATTTGATTAGTTTTTAATACTCAATTAAGCAATGCAAATTCGTATTAAAATGTCGCAAAAAAATTCGTAAAAAAATAACATTTACTATGTTGCCAGTTCATTGAAATAATTTTAACATAGTCTTGAAGTGTTATTAATGGCAAATAGAAATTGTAGAATTAATTGTTGTGTAGTATTCCCATATATTATAAGTGTACAGAATTTTGATTACCATATTTAAATTGAGACTAAAGCCTATCATGTTCTGTAAATAATTGAACAAAATAATTATGCATTCCTCAAAAAAATATACTGCTGTAAAACACTTTCTATTTTTTATTTTTTTTATTTTTCTATAGTTATCACTTTAATTATATTTCCAAATATTATTGTATTAATTTTATTTTTCAGGTAGTTTTTGGCACAGGTGATGGTAATTGATCACAGAAAATCTTGGAAATTGGTCATTGAAACAGGCGATGGTTCATTGATGCAGATATTCATGGATATTGTTAATTCTAAATGTCTTTTGCATTCTATGACAAGATCATGAACATGTATTTGAAGGTGATGCCAATATACATTTTGCTAATTTTGCAAGCATCAAGGACTTTTGTGATTTCATTCTTATTTAACATTCACAAAATGTATATACATTAATGGTTCAATTTTTTTAGTGTGTATCATTTTTGATCAGGCAAGTTATTTTAAAATTCTCATTAGGTAATATAACTTGTGTTATAATTCTGTAATAATTTCAATGTGTACTATGTAGTAGTGCTCTCAGAATGATTACAAATGAGAACATGTGGTAATATAAAAAATTCACATTCCTACTAGAAAAGTGTCATTAACTTCAAAATGCTGGTTTTTCAGGACATTGTTTTACAATTAGATTTCCAAATCAAGTTCATGGAGTATGACAATCTATAATTTTCTTTTGAAAGATTATTAATTTTTACTTTGGTTTCCAAGGAAAAAAGGTTTCAAGTTTTTCGTAATTTAGGGTTCTCCAAAGGGTGCTGTTTGTGGTATTCAGTATGGATAACACTGCATTCTCAAACATGCAATGATTTTGCCTGTTATTCATCTTCAAAATTACCAGAGAAAAATATCTCAGATTGTGTTAATGATTCTTGGGCAAGGAAATGTCATTATTGTTGTAATTGTGTTGACCTTGATAATTTTCTGGAACATTTCCCTAGCCAAGTGAACAAAATAATTTCCTCTTGAAGTAAAACAATTCAATATTACTAGACATGATTCTCGTACCCTTTAAAAAGCTAAAACCTGCATACATATGCCAGATAAAATTTTACAAAACATGCACAATCAAATTTTAACTTGGTATTTTGTTTTCATTGCCTTTTGTAACAGGAACAATAAACAATTTTTCTAAATTTTACTCAGTCAAATTAATCCTTTTGTGAGAAATGAATCTTTTAGGACATTCTACTACATCACCAGATGTAATTGCAGCATATTTGTAAGATGAATTCTGAGCCAATGTGAGGTCAAATTCTGCATTTTCTGCTCTTGAATCACAAATTTCTTTTCTTTAAATTTCATAGAGGTTTTAAATCAGAATTTGAATTTATTGGTTTATATAATTTTTCCTTGGCAGTCACACTTGCATGTCCAAACACTAATTTCAAAGACATTGTAATATCTTCAACAATATTTAATGACTTCAATGGAGGTAATCCTGCTGTTTTCAATTTTTGAATTGGTATAGGCAATTTTACAAAATTTAATTAAATATGCATTTTTATTTTATTTTTTTATACACACGGTTTTATAACATATTTTATTTTATTTTTTTGCATGCTAGTAGACTAAGAGTCTGCATCTAATTATTTTCCCCTCCCTTGTATCACTGTCAGTTACCAGTGATACTGAGTAGTGATCTATGTGTGTGTGAAATTAATCAATAGTATTATAATAGTATTATATAATCCTAAATTTTGAAGCAATCCAGAAAAGTATGCATTTAGTAAAATAACTTGCCAAATTTAAAAGTTACTTCAGAACTGGTTATTAATTTGCTAAGAAAACTTATTATTTGACTCATCCGATAATTTTGTCCCACGCTAAAGTGATGAGTCTTCTCCCACCTTACACAATACTAAAATTATGATTTATGCCGACCTCTCACTATATTTATTCGCTGTTGAGTACACATTCTTCTCTACAATTTTTTTATTGTCGCATTGAGGTGATAATAATAATAGTTAAGTTATGACATTAACATGTTGGTAGTGCAGGATTTGTAAATGCAGGCCAATGAGTTTATTCATTGTCAAATGGGCAATGAGTTTTCTAAGCAATGAGATTGATTCAAATTGCAGATCCCAGAGGTAAATCAATGCTAGGCAATACATTTTAATTCCAGTTTTTAAATTAATTTAACTAATTTGATCTGATTTTTATTGTATGTTTGTACATTTAGATTACAGAAATTGAAATAACATAAGTAAAAAACATAAATATTTATTTATGTTGGTGACTTCTTCCATATTTTTTTTGATTTTAATAGTATGTAAACTATTTATGAATTCATTGTAATTGTAAACTAAATGTTAATTTTATCCAGATGAATTTTGTGCTAGTGAATGCAAGAACCCTAAGTGTAATGAAGGGACTAATAGAATCAAACCTTTAGTAACCAAAATTAATATAAACTTAAAACAAGAATATTAAATTTGTAAAATGAAAGGTTAAAAAAAACAAAAACAAATACATTCGAAAATAATTTTCAGTTCCATATTCAGCCATAATTTCAATAAATCTTGGCGTTTTTATAAAATAAATGTGAATTCAATTTGTATTTTGGGGATCAGTAATAAAATTTGCTGTTTGAATGTACTTGTGAAACAGTTTTAAAATAGTTTTGAAACAGTTATAAAACGTTTTTTAAAATGTTTTTAAAACAGTTATAAAATATTTTTGAAATAATTACTGATGATTAACATGTTCCTAGTCTCCTTGTGTATTTAATCCACCTGAACACATAAATGAATAAGTGTTACATAAGTGTTTCATTATCATTTGTTAGCAATTAAGTTTATATCAATATATTCTATTCTATTGTGAATTATATTAAATTTTACACATTTTACTTCACTAAATAAATATTTTAATGTTAAATTCTAATATTTTATTTCTAGGTACATGCTGTTGCAACACGTGCGGCTGGCCCTTCAAACCAGTATAGCTGTGCACGCCGACTCGGAAGGCCGGCTCCTTCTATCACGTTTCATCGGATGCGTCATGACGGTAGGCTGGATCCTTCAACCTGTGTTGCTCGCTTACGCCGAGCAGATAGCCAACTCTTCCGACAAGGTTGCTTGGGCTCGGCAGCTTCTACCCGTGCACTTCTGACAAGGTGAATTCAGAGGAGTGCAATAAGGGACTCTTCACGATGCAACTTTTCGTTCCAACAATCTCCGTCACGAAACAGTAACAGTGATCCTGGTTGGGCCTATATTATCATGCGTTCCCTTGTTACAGTATAATGGATCAGGTATACTGCAACTGTTCTTTTTTTCTCCGTGTATATATTACTCTAACTTTTCCAATTTTCGAAAATCAATGAGTGCGACGAAAATTAGACCTGCGCCATTTCTAACCGTCCTTTGTTCTACCCGTCAAAATTAATTTACAAAAATCGGAGCTGCTTTTGAGAATTTTTTATAAATTGCATTAGCATCAAGCAAAAATTAAGTGAAAACTACTCGTTGTTTTTTAAAAAAGCTGTTCCTGACATTTTTTAATTATCTGATTTTCACCTTCTCATCCTTTTAATGATCTGATATTTACATTCCCGTCCTTACTTCGTAACAAGAGGAAGTACTGTAAATGTGTGGCGGAAAAATGCCAATTTACGACAGAAAAAAACTTATTGCCGGGACCTGGTAACAAAATTGGATAAACCAAAAAATACCACAAAATTGGTTGACGGCAAAACGTCTGTCTGTGTGTCGGTCTATTTGTCCGTCTGTATGTCTGTCCGATGTCTGAACGACTGTGGTCGACGCTACTGCCTAAACCGTTCAGCCAATTTTCTTCAGAATTTATATAGCCTTGATTGACTTAAATGAATTCGAGGTCCTCTGAGTTTGAAATTGATATTTTGATTGTTGGGAATATTTTACATGAAGCCCGAACAACATCTTCCCAATTTCTCAAAAATGACTGCAAATTGTTTGATTAAACTTTGTCCTCGGATATCTTAAAACATGCTTAAAAGAATAGTACAAGTCTCTTTTTTCACGTGTTTTGAAGTACGTAATCTTATTGCCAAACTACTTTAGAAAAGATTTTAAGACAGAATTCTCTATCTTCAATATTATATTTGAAATGTTAATTGTTTGCATTTTGGAAACTAAAGAGGGTTTGCAGAAAATGGGACGAGCACCAATTTTTATATTGTCCTGCGATACATATCAGAAGAAAAATATTTAAACATTTTGATGCCGTTTTTGAGAAAATAATTTTTGAAAAATACCCTATATTCTCACAAAATTATGCGAAAACTACGCATATTTCGAAAAATTGTACGTGATCTTATTTCAAGATGTCTTTCAACAACAGATTTTATTGAGGGAAAAAATCTCTACCTTCAATATTGTGGTAGGAAGACGCCGAAAAATTTTTGAACTTTTACAATTTTCGAAAAATCATAGATTTATACGAAAATGGGACTTACACCATTCTTTAGGCGCTTCGAAGATGAAGTTAAATAAAAAATTGGAGCTACTTTTTAGAAAATTTAGAAAATGTGAAGGGTTCATGAAAAAGTGCCCTCAAATTCAAAATCTCCGTTTCAAACATGTAGTGCCTTGAGTTCGATATTGCAGTTGCCTAGCGATAGGGGAATATCAATTTTGGAGCAAATCAAGTAAACTCTTTATGTGCCAGTGTTGACCACGAACGAACGGACGGACGGACGAACAAACTATCGGACGGTGGTCGGCCAGCCAACCGGCCAGACATTCTGCCGTCAATGGAATTTTGATATCAAGGACCCACGAAAAATGGATCTCATTATACAATTTTCTATATGCTACATAAAATAGCATACACTTCCCACTTAAAGTCGTGGTAACTAGGTATATTCTAGACATTGTCGGATCCCCTGGGTTCCCTAGACTTCCCCACGGGACCAAGAAGTTCATGTTCTGCATTTACTGCCAGCAATGCTAAATTGCTCCATCGTAATTTACAAATTGTGTGTAAATCTTAATAGAGCATCTGAGAGCAATTAACGAGATAGTCAGTAAATCTCCCCGAGACATGATCCCCAACGTCTTGAGGGCACTGACTGTTGATCATGGCATAGCCCCAGAGGTTCCAACCACCACAGGCAGGATTCTGGCGTTGGGCACTCCATGAAGTTGGGCTGCCAGGGGAATGACTGGTTGGTTCTTTACCACTTTTTCCTCCCCTGCTTTTAGAAGGTTATACCCATCCTCGTGGCGGAGTCACATCGACCACGTGGACCCCCTCCCGGCTTTTTATTACCAGGTCAGGTTTGAGTCTAACCCCTTCGGCCACGGAGAAAGTGGCTTCCGTCGACACCACAGTAAGAGTTAGAGGAAGCAATTGACTACTTATAAGAACAAGATCTATCCGCTTGTTCGTTACCAAGCTCGGTAATAAGAGTTGTTTTTTTTTTGTCGAAAAATCACCAATATCCGGCGCACGTTTCCAATAATTTCTCTTCTTATGACGTAAGGCGAGAAAGTAAAACAAGTTTGTTCATTGTGAAGTCCACTATAAATAGTGGGTTTAATCGACAAAAGCTGATCATCTCCGTTATAAATACCATTCTAATAAAATAATTCCATTATTTTCTTTCTTTATGATGGCGCTACAGTCCTGTTCGGGTCTTGGTCATTGTAACATTTGCGTTATCGAAGTGCCTACTACCAAAGTTATTGAAGATGAATTTGCAGAAATGTAATCTTAACCTTTAGGTTTTATTTAATTAATATATGATACAATCTTATTTGCAAACTAGTTTCGGGGAGAATTTCCGTACCCTCAGTGGTGTAAATATCACTAGGGATAAGGAAATTCTCCACGAAATATGATATTCATATTCTTCCCAACATTATTTTATTTAAATAATATATGTCCAAACTTGTATCACGTTTAAGATTATTTCTACAAATTCATCTTTAATGTGAATATATACCACAAGATCTCGGCTGAACTACGAAGTTACTACCAGTCCTTCATGCTACACAGATTCAGTTCGTCGTATGAGTTATGAATATTGCATCACACTGACATTAATTTGCATTGTGCAATTTTCAACATTTATTTAACATCAGAAAGGTAAAAACTGTGATGTACTACGAGGGGGGGGGTCACCCCTGAAATTTATGCACGTTTTCGTGAGCTCTGGAATCTCTACTCAAGCTATTAATTAGAATGTATTAAGTAGAATTATAAATACCGAAATTACTATTACAAACAATGACAGAGTGATACTTTCTTATATCATGAAATATGTAAGTTCTGTCAGATTGAGAAACATCAGTTAATTATATAGGTCAATTATATAATTAAGGAGATTGGTAAAAATTGTGACGGAACTCTAGCACCTACAAGGCTACAAAATGTCTCATTCGATTCGTTATTATATCCAGATATCCTATGCATTTTTCTTTAGAACTTCACAACTTTCATACTTCAAATACGATTTATGTTTCTTTAACTGTTGAAATGTTTTTTCCCAATCTTGTGTGTATATGCTCAGATGATTTTTTGATCATATCATTTTCGCAAATAACATTTTAAAATGATTTTTATTTTCTAAAATTAATGTATTTCTACGAAAACTTTAATGGGTAGCGTAAAGGGGTCGGAGAAAAAACGTTGTACTGTAATATCAAATTCTCAAATGGTGACGATACTGAAAACGAACAATGCATCTTTTCTAACTGTCCGTGGGAGAAAAAAACAAGTAAGGAATAAAACCATTTATTTTTCCGCTTACAATTAAAAATTCATTCAATCATAAACATAAACAGTGAGAACATTTTTCATTCATCATTTCACCAGTATTCTTTCGTTCAATGTCTATTCTTCCTATTTACAACTGTAGATCTTCTATATTAAAGGTAAATTGATTTTCGCTTAATTCCAACTTTTTCTTGTGAATTTCTTTATGACAGTAGTTCCTGAATGTAGGGAAATCCTTCATATGTTCTGTGTTGATTTCATTTAATTCTCTGTACATAGGAGGAAGTCTTTGAATTCCCAGTATGTCTGCAAGCATGTTTTCATATTCCCATTGCAGAGGTCCCATTTTATGTGCATGTCTGGAATATAAAAAAACATTATTAAATTCTTGCCGTCATAATGTGTAAAACTATTATTTTAGACCTGAGAGGTTAGCAGTTTTAGTAATTTATTAATGGTGAAGTTCCCAAATTCTGAGTTTTACAATGAAATTTTCCCAAAATCTGCTGAAGCAGACAGTAAATTAGTTCTGAATAAATCCAGAGGGAGATGATTAGTCACAACTTGCGATGAAGATGAAAAATAAATCAGAAAAGTAATAAATATTAATGGTTGCATGTGTGGTGTTAGAGGTTCGGATTTTCATTTAAATTTGTTACACGACTCATTTCTCTTTTCTTTAATTCAATCATATTTTTATAACATTTGAAGAAAAGGAACTACTAAAGTGTATGGGCAAAGTATTGTTTGATAATGAGTGTGAGGCAGGTTTATATCTCAAAGCCTCTTTCTTTCGCTGAGATCTTCCTGGACATGTTTGTCCCAGGAATAGTATGGTGTGGTCTTGTGGGAGCTGCAGGAGCTATGTGCCCTAGTCAAAAATATTAAATCGCGGATTCGTGAGCACCAAAATGAGAACATTTTTTTCAATTAATGCAGATTTTACTAGAATTCTGCAAAATGCATATTGAAAATTCTTTACTTAAATAATTGTTTTGTTACATGTTCTATGGAAGTTAGTTTATTATCTTAAGAAATAAAAATATATTATTTGACACTTAACCTTATAGTATGCACCGGTTTTAACTTCCGAATTTCTAAATTTCATAATTGGAACTGTGCAAACATTTCGCACCTCGTAAACTACCGTACAGCCCGAACTGCGCATTACTTCATGTAAGCACGGTACCGCGCACGAATAAAACTTTTCCAGGCGTTCATTATCGAACAGAGCAACTTAAGACATGTGAATATCAAATAGACAAATGACTTTTCCACATTGAATTAGTGATTCTGTACACCCCTGACTACTCGTTTCATGGAATAGAGGTCCCCAGAAGAACTAAACTCTCATAAATACAATATTTTGCCTAGGAAGGTCTCATTTTGTCGATTTAAGAAAAGAACGTAACTCTTACGGGCTTTACGGTTAAAAATTGGGCTT